>JARPMJ010002553.1:0-75000 GCA_033366665.1 Phoxinus dragarum
TGTTAAATTAAGATTACTTTTTCTTACCCCATTGGCAGATAATTTAGCTTTTTTTTTAAGCAACAACACTTAATTTTGATTTGTTTCCCAGATAAAACAGGACACAATATCTAATGGCATTTTACTACTTTCTGTCAAATGCATCTTGATTTAAGTATTTTTTTATTATTTTTGGACTAGGAAACAAGACAAAAATACTAAGTAAGAAAAGCATTTTTTGCAGTGAGTGCACTTTACATAATATATTTATATTTAGTTTACTTATAATAATTGTGTTTGTTGACTTGAAATGTTTTTTTTTCTATTAAGGTCCATGTAATTATGTCTCAACAGCACAAAATCCTAACGCGTTGTCTAAACACAAACCATTTATGTTAAGTAAAAAACTCGTACATCCAGAGGGGGGCGCTATAGTGCGACGTGTTATGGAAATTTTACATTTAGATGCGTTTCTTTTACTTTTGTATGGGTACAACTTTTATTAGCATTGAAGATGTATTGTTTACTCATGAGAATTTAAAGGAATATAATCATATAAGCAAAAAGCACATTATTAAAGATATAAAACCAAGCTTTTAGAAATGTTCAAAGTTAGGACAAACTTTCATGAACGAAATGTTCTCTGAGTCATGTGAAGGCTGACAATATGTGTGTGCGCAGTTTCGATCAGCTGTTAAGATCTGTAGCTAAAAACAGGAAACTTTTTGCTGACATGACAAGTGTTCTGTCTGATAGAAATGATGTTGGACATGAGACCATGAGCACATGAGACCATGAGCTAAGATGTCTGGGTTTAAAGGTAGGGTTGGTAATCCTGTTCAGAAACATTTTTTTTTATTCTGGGTGAAATGGTCCTTCCATTCTGATAGTAGTCAATACATTATGTGTTCAGAAAAAGGAATGAAACAAATCTGACCTCTGTAGCAGCTGTAGGACAGTAAAAACTCTGACCAATCACTGCCATTCGGTGCGAATGTAAAGAACCAATCAGATGCCTTCATGTCTCGTGCCCGAGCACCACTGCGTGCACAGCAGACAGTGATGCGCGGGTCAATGTATAAACAACCCGCACTCGACAGACGTTTTCAACTAACCCGCCCGCAACTCGGACCGCAAAGGCTTGATTTATTCATTTATTTCGTTTCATTTTCTTAACAATTAAGATGCTGCATGTGTTTATCCAGTCTAATCGTGTGCGTCTCTCCCCAGACTTTACCAACAAAAACCCCGCCCCCTCTCAGCAAATAGGCTACATAAAACTGACATACTGAGCTATATGCGTTTAAAAGTAGCCTATTAAAATGGCACAATGGCATTGCTCAGTTCAACGCGTTGGGAAATCAGGCATTTTGTCCCGCGTCAGCTTTTATTCAAAAGTTAATAACGCGCTCAACATTCAAAAGGTAAATAAGGATTTCCCATTTTCATCTGCAGACTGAGCTCGTGCGTCATCCTCGCGCATTCAGCCAATAAAGTGTAGACCTATGTATTTCATAGAACATTGTGTCTAGTACTATATAAATTACAAAGGTAAACGACCCGACCGACCGCGACCCGAATATCATTAAAAATATTTTTTGGATGACTCGTAACCGCGGGCGCAGGCACCCGCTCATTTTGGATCAACCCGCGCATCACTGGTAGGTACATGCTTTATACATATCTATGGGTACATGCAGCTGACTCCAAATGTGGATGCGCGTTCATGTTTGTGGGGGGCGTAGCTTTGGACGGAGCACTGACAGGAGGGGGCGGAGCTTAGAAGAGGTGCCACTTTCAAATCTGGCTAGCTCTCCAACATTACCTACTCTAGCTTTAAGGTAACAAAAGGTTTTTTTACACAGGATGTGTTAGGGTATATAACATTGGCGAAAGGGACTAGCCTTCGCCTTCTCATGTCAGATGCTCTCTGCGTGAGAATGCCATGGGCCTTCTCATATCAGACGCTGTCTGTGTGGGAACGTCTTATTTCATGCATGAAATAAAATACTTTGTTTAATCTTTTGAGAAACGACTTTGTCTCCTTCATCCAGGTTTTTGAATATTGGTAATTTCCACAACAAATGGCGACGAGGATGCGATTGCAACACCGATGATCGTTGTGAGGGGAACAATTGACTGATCATCCCGAGAGAATACTCTACGGCTCAAAATCCTCAATGTTAAGGAAAGAGAATTGTTCAACTCCTCACGACGACCTAGGTGGACGCAATCCCAAGATTAAAGAACTCACAAACAGTGAGACTCACAAGACGGTGAGAGAAAATTTCTTATGTAGCAAATAAGACAAATTTTGTTGATTGATATTTGCGTATTGAATATTTTTTCCTAATGAGTCACGTTTGGGATAAGCCTGATAGTAAGTTCCCAAACAGGTCTGGGATAAGCCTGATAGTAATTTCTCAGACCAGGAAACGTATTAAAATTTCCTTAAAAGGCTAGGGTTTGGGATAAGCCTGATAGTAATTCCCAAACACCAGACATCAATCACTTGTCTGGGAAAGACCTATATTGACGGATATAGGCAAGTTGAAAGACCTTCATCGACGGATGAAGGCAGGGCGTGGTAGCGACGCAAGGGAAATTTAATACGTAAAAGAGAGCGTGGGTGACTGCGCGAGGAAAATTGATAGGTAAATATAAAGTAATGAAAGAATAAATAAAATACGCAAATATAAATTAACAAAATTAAGTATTATAGGGAAATTGAACAAACAAAATTGTTTAAGTAAAAATGGGTAACGGAAATTCAAAAAAGAAGGATGGAGAACAGGTTGATTTCTCGAAGGGTTCATACAAAATAATGGACAAAGTAATAGGAATTTGGTATCATGAATATGTGCCGTATTTAAAAGAACACTATGGGTTTAATGGGGGTTAAGTATGTCACATTTGACTAAAACTAAAGCAAAATTGGTCGACTCACGTTGTCAAGAAGAAAGACAAGACATATAGAGAAAAGCATTATGCAATCTTAAAAATGACTGTTCTGACATTGTTTCTTCTTCTCCCTATTATGGCATTGTTTTTTTGTTTTGTTTTTGTTTTGTGAGAATAAGAGAGGAGGACAGGACGCATCCGGCTCATCTTCCAACTCCTCGCAATCCTAACCAGATTCCAGCCGCCGCAGAAGGACGGGGTTCACGCAGTTCCTAACGCACCACACAAAGAACCATACCACCACTCTGCAACCCTCCAGAAAGTGAAAGTTAAGACTTTGTTCTTGGACGGATTGGACAGTGACATTTCAAAAGCAATTCAAAAGAGCTGTGTCGGATGGCAACTGGCCTCCACAGTAGAAATGAGACGACACGCAAGACATCATGAAAGCACAGCGGAAACTCAACGCAGCCAAGCAAGACAAAGACCTCATGTTGGCCCTGGTGACAATGCAAGGTGTGTATATGGGCAACAACAACTCCAACCATCACCAAATGAACCAGAGAGGCAATGGCAGAGGAGAGGACGTGGTCGGGGAAAAGGACGAAACTGTCAACCATTTCAACAACAACGCAAAGAGCCCTATGATCCAGACAAATGTTTTAATTGTGGACGAAAGGGACATTGGCGTGATGAATGCCCACACGGCAAAGGCAGGGATCAGGCGGATTGAAAGGAGGAGGAGGGGGGTGAGCGACGGGGTTCCTGTCTCTCCAGCTGATGAGTATAATTTACCTTTATTTTCTGATTCTGCTCTATGCAATGAAGACTTGCTTGCTAGGGTTTTCTATAAGACTCATATTTCTTTACCCTTGATAGAAATGACGGTTAATGACGTATCTTTACTATTTCTGCTTGACACGGGAGCTTCCAATTTTGTAATTAAAGCCACAGAGTTTGAAAAACCAATTCCACTCTCTGGTAAGACGACTTCTTACAGAGGTGCAACTGGTCATGTGGCCATAAAACCATATTCGAAAACACTTGAGTGTTCAATTGAAGGGAAAAATAAAATAAAAAATTAAGCATTGCTTTTTAAATTACTAAGTTATGTCAAGTGAATTTAATGCGAAGGGATTTACTTTGTAAATTGGGTGTTTTGTTCACTGTGATGATCAGGGCTTGACTGCTGACATGAGAATGATGCATGAATTGAAAGCACAGAGGAAACTCCTCTGTTTGTATATGAATGGCAAATTTCTGACACATGTCTTACCACAAAGGCTCAAGACAGAGTGTTGCCATCTTCTGACTTTATGGAAGACTCAGATTTACATTGCACTTCTCATGTAAGCACTGATCATGATGGTGAATATGCGCAGCGATGATTTAATGTTGACATAGAAATTGTGACGACTGACTATGTGTATTGGACTGACCAATGGTGTGTTTTGAATGTGAAATTGACTGACAAACAGACAGTGTTTTATGACATGGAAAATGCACAAGCCTCATATCACTGGCCAAACCAGTGAAGGCTGAATGGCGTGACGCGGGTCCCTTCATGGCCAGGTGCCATGAACTGACCGACTGGGTCATGATAGATCAAAAACGACTGATCTGCCAAAGTGAAATTACCGTTTGGTTCAAATAGCCATGTCGTAAAACACAGAAGTTTGAGAGCAGTCACAGTGTTGGATGAGGAAGTGAAACTAAACAGACTGAGTTTAACACAACTCCCTGTCATAACAGACGGGTTGTAGAGAGTTTCCAAAATGATTATGGGCTACTGATAAAAAAAAAAAAAAAAAAAAAAAAATGATGTAGGTCTGATTGCAGATCGTGAGCCGATTCAAGTAAAGCCTAAATCTGACTATAGGCAAAAGAAAATGCAGTATCCATGAAAAAGGAAGTGGCAGTTTGCAAGTGCCAGGCTCATACGTAGGGTAGTGATGACCTTTCTAAGGAAAACAGGACAACAGAGTGTAGCAGCGAAGGCTGCAGCTCAACTTCCTGTTCAGATAACCATAGCAATACGGCTGAATGAGGAACTAGGTGACAGAAGCGATGCAACAACAACACTCTTCTGCCTATGATAAAGAGAAAAGGAGGAAGGCAGGCCGGGAATATGAAAATGGACAATGGCCCAAACCAATAAATAACAAACCATGTTTACCTTCTCATTTTCTTTCAGGTATATGCAAGTTTGATGCATGGATTGGACCATGTCTCAAAAGGGAGGATGTTTACTATTATGCAAAATAACTGATTTACCAAAGTTTTTTTCCACAAGTGGCAGCAGATTTTTGCAGCAGATGTTTGATTTGTGGGACTAACAATGTGGGGAGGGGTCAGGCAATGAGACAGGTGGGGCATCCCAGGCCGCAGAGACCATTCTCACATGTAATGCTTGATTATATTGAATTATCAAAATCTGACAAAAAGAGATACTGCATAGTGGCAGTCGACATGTTTCAGAATGGGTAGAAGCCATGCCAACAACAAAGGCAGATTCAAAAGGAGTGGCAAAACTGCTCCTACAAAAAATTGTCCCACGATGGGGAAATCCTGAAAAATTATTTAGTGACAATAGCTCACATTTTGTAAACAGTGCAATTTCAATTTGAAACATTTCTGGGTACATCCAGAATGGGGAGGAGCTAACTTACAAGAGAATGAGAAAGAGGGGATGGGACGCACGAAATCCTCGAACATTGCCTGACACAAGTCGGTGTGAAAATGACATGTTGCAATATTGTGTTGAGCTGGATAAGGTGTTCTGTGATATCTCAAAACAGGTCCAGGCAGCAGTTCCAGAGCCAGCTGAGACGGCCCTGCACAGCATCCGGCCAGGAGATTTCGTGTTGATAAAGGATCTGAGACGAAAGCATTGGAAGGCGAAAAGGTGACAGGGACCATTCCAGGTTTTGCTGACAACTCACAATGCGGTGAAAGTCGAGGAGAGGGCTTCGTGGATGCCATGGGACGCACTGTCGAGAAGCATCAGCTCATGCGGGTAGCTGCAACGGAAGAAGAATCCCACTCAAAGCTAACGAGTGCCAAACAGAGATCAGACTAACCAGAGACGTGTCATCCCGTAGGTTACCAACTTGAAAACCACCGTCACTGGAGAGCAGACGAATCAATAGTAAGAGACGATCCGGCAATTTTAGGAGTGGTCAGAACTGTATCAAGGACTTTGTGGAACTTTAACGGCGTGGGTATTGGAATAACGGGTCTGATATCAACTAGACCTGCCCTGAAACCAAGAATACATAGAGAAACGGGACTGATATCGTTCACATAAGAACATTTTCTCGCCTGTCAAGGTTGTAATGTGTGGCAATAGGTCACTAAATATTATCCTCTTAATTAATGTGGCTGTAAGCCTAGCACGAGATGATAGCATAGAGGTGAAAATGACAAAGGGAAAATGGGGTAAGACCATGTATTTTTGTAAGGATCCATGTCAAGGGCAATATGTGTACGGAGGTGTCACAGTGTCTGGTTTATGTTCCTTGGGTCACCACTAGATGTCCTCCTTTCCCACGGTGTCCATCACACTATTGAACTACATTTCCCACGATCCTTGTCTTCTCATTACACTCAGCTGTCCCTTGTCACTAATCATTGCACTCAGCCAATTCCCCATTAGCATTGTCATTTCCCTGTGTATATAACCCTGTCTGTTTTAGTATGTGTCACGGAGTCCTTGTTTAATGTCCCCACACTTCTGGTCCTGCCTGTTTCTGTTCATGTCTTGTGTTTTTGGATTGCCTTTGATTTCGACCCTTGCCTGGACTGTTGTGAGTACGGATTACCCTTTTAATAAATACTGCAAATGGATCTAACCCCTGCTTCCCGTGTGTGGTTCGTGACAGAAGGACTCCGTCACTAAAGGATCCAGCAGTATGGGTTCCCGTAGCCTTCCCCCCACGACGAAAAGGGAGAAGAGACAGCAGAAGCGAGGGCCGTCATCTGGAGAGTCAGAGCCTCGGATGACGCTGTTCGATTGCTTCGCGCTGTGGGCTGGGAGGACTGAGGAGACCATGGCGGTCGCCTCCACTGAGCCCTTTTCCGTTGGCACCGCAGACGCCTGGTCAGCCAACACCTTTGCCCATGGAGGTTCATTTAAAGGAACCCGCCTGGCCAAGTTTTCGGGGACCCGTGGAGGCCGCAGGGAGGGAGGTACTAGAGGTGACCTTCGGTCTCACTTCGACCCTGGGCCGGGGATGCCCAATCCAGAGCTCTCTTCACCGCTGGTATTGTCCAGCCCGGAGCCTGCACCTCACCATCAAAGACGGCGGAGGAGGAGGAAGACTTCCTGCCTCCCCAATGAACCAGAGGCCGTCCCCGAGCAGGCCGCTGTCGTCCCAGAGGCCGTCCCCGAACAGCCTGCTGTCATCCCGGAGGTTGTCCCTAAACAGCCCGCTGTCGTCCCGGAGGTCGTCCACAAACAGCCCGCTGTCGTCCCGTCTGCCCAGTCAGAGACTGTTCACGTCCCGTCTGCCCAGTCAGAGACTGTTCACGTCCCGTCTGCCCAGTCAGAGACTGTTCACGTCCCGTCTGCCCAGTCAGAGGACTGTTCACGTCCCGTCTGCCCAGTCAGAGACTGTTCACGTCCCGTCTGCCCAGTCAGAGGACTGTTCACGTCCCGTCTGCCCAGTCAGAGACTGTTCACGTCCCGTCTGCCCAGTCAGAGACTGTTCACTTCCCGTCTGCCCAGTCAGAGACCGTTCGCGTCCCGTCTGCCCAGCCAGAGACCGTTCGCGTCACGTCTGCCCAGCCGGAGACCGTTCGCGTCACGTCTGCCCAGCCGGAGACAGATCTGGAGATGCCCATCCTCATGGCCGGGGGTTATTTGGGGCGTTTGGCTCGGATCCTGGAGACGTCCTTCAGACCTTCGGTATCTGCTGTTCCAGAGCCGGAGCCAGTGTCCGTTCCTGAGTCGGGTCTGGTGGTCCCAAGTCCGGTGGTCCCAGAGGTCGTCCTCGTGCATCCCGCTGTCATCCTGGAGGTCGTCCCCGTACAGGCCGCTGTCGTCCCAGAGGCCGTGCCCGTGCAGCCCGCTGTCGTCCCCGTGCAGTCCGCTGTCATCCAGGAGGCCGTGCCCGTGCAGCCCGCTGTCGTCCCTGTGCAGTCCGCTGTTGTCCCGGAGGTCGTTCCCGTGCAGCCCGCTGTCGTCTCGGAACTGCCCACCATAAGTCCGGCCACAGCCAAGAGGGCAGTGTTCCTCTTTTACGCAGTAGCGGTTCTGCATGCATGGAGGAAGCACACGTCTGCCAAATCTGAGCTTCACGTCACGCCCGCCGAGCCTGAGCTGAGCGCCACGCCCCCGAGCCTGTTCCTGAGCCGGTGGTGTCTGTTGCAGTTCCTGAGCCGGTGGTGTCTGTTGCAGTTCCTGAGCCGGTGGTGTCTGTTGCAGTTCCTGAGCCGGTGGTGCCTGTTGCAGTTCCTGAGCCGGTGATGTCTGTTGCAGTTCCTGAGCCGGTGGTGTCTGTTGCAGTTCCTGAGCCGGTGGTGTCTGTTGCAGTTCCTGAGCCGGTGGTGTCTGTTGCAGTTCCTGAGCCGGTGGTGTCTGTTGCAGTTCCTGAGCCGGTGGTGTCTGTTGCAGTTCCTGAGCCGGTGGTGTCTGTTGCAGTTCCTGAGCCGGTGGTGTCTGTTGCAGTTCCTGAGCCGGTGGTGTCTGTTGCAGTTCCTGAGCCGGTGGTGTCTGTTGCAGTTCCTGAGCCGGTGGTGTCTGTTGCAGTTCCTGAGCCGGTGGTGTCTGTTGCAGTTCCTGAGCCGGTGGTGTCTGTTGCAGTTCCTGAGCCGGTGGTGTCTGTTGCAGTTCCTGAGCCGGTGGTGTCTGTTGCAGTTCCTGAGCCGGTGGTGTCTGTTGCAGTTCCTGAGCCGGTGGTGTCTGCTGTTCCAGAGCCGGTGTCTGCTGTTCCAGAGCCGGAGCCAGTGTCTGCTGTTCCAGAGCCGGAGCCAGTGTCTGCTGTTCCAGAGCCGAGCCAGTGTCTGCTGTTCCAGAGCCGGAGCCAGTGTCTGCTGTTCCAGAGCCGGAGCCAGTGTCTGCTGTTCCAGAGCCGGAGCCAGTGTCTGCTGTTCCAGAGCCGGAGCCAGTGTCTGCTGTTCCAGAGCCGGAGCCAGTGTCTGCTGTTCCAGAGCCGGAGCCAGTGTCTGCTGTTCCAGAGCCGGAGCCAGTGTCTGCTGTTCCAGAGCCGGAGCCAGTGTCTGCTGTTCCAGAGCCTGAGCCAGTGTCTGCTGTTCCAGAGCCGGAGCCAGTGTCTGCTCACGTCACATCTGCCGAGCCTGAGCCGGTGGTGTCTGTCCCAGTTCCTGAGCCGGTGTCGTCTGTCGCAGTTCCTGAGGCGGTGGTGTCTGTCCCAGTACCTGAGCCGGTGGTGTCTGTCCCAGTTCCTGAGCCGGTGTCGTCTGTCGCAGTTCCTGAACCAGGGTCTGTCTCTGTTCCGCCTTGGTCTTCACCGCCATGGCCGCCCGAGTGGTCGGCTTCACCCTGGTCGTCTCCGCCGTGGCCGCCCGAGGGGTCTTCACCGCCGTGGCCGCCCGAGGGGTCTTCACCGCCGTGGCCGCCCGAGGGGTCTTCACCGCCGTGGCCGCCCGAGGGGTCTTCACCGCCGTGGCCGCCCGAGGGGTCTTCACCGCCGTGGCCGCCCGAGGGGTCTTCACCGCCCTGGCCGCCAGATGGACTGTCGTCTCCGCCCTGGCCGCCAGATGGACTGTCGTCTCCGCCCTGGCCGCCAGATGGACTGTCGTCTCCGCCCTGGCCGCCAGATGGACTGTCGTCTCCGCCCTGGCCGCCAGATGGACTGTCGTCTCCGCCCTGGCCGCCAGATGGACTGTCGTCTCCGCCCTGGCCTCCAGATGGACTGTCGTCCCCGCCCTGGCCGCCCGATGGACTGTCTGCTTCGCCACGGCCGCCGGTTAAGTTGTCATCCCCTGTTCCTGTTCCCCTTCATGGTCCTGGCCCTCCATCCCTCCCCCTGATCCTCCACTATTCCACCTCCTGCCTGGACTCTTTGTTTGTTTTTTGTGGGTCTTGGAGCGTCTGGTAGCCGCTCCGTAGAGGGGGGGTTATGTCACAGTGTCTGGTTTATGTTCCTTGGGTCACCACTAGATGTCCTCCTTTCCCACGGTGTCCATCACACTATTGAACTACATTTCCCACGATCCTTGTCTTCTCATTACACTCAGCTGTCCCTTGTCACTAATCATTGCACTCAGCCAATTCCCCATTAGCATTGTCATTTCCCTGTGTATATAACCCTGTCTGTTTTAGTATGTGTCACGGAGTCCTTGTTTAATGTCCCCACACTTCTGGTCCTGCCTGTTTCTGTTCATGTCTTGTGTTTTTGGATTGCCTTTGATTTCGACCCTTGCCTGGACTGTTGTGAGTACGGATTACCCTTTTAATAAATACTGCAAATGGATCTAACCCCTGCTTCCCGTGTGTGGTTCGTGACAGGAGGTAATCAGGGTGCTATCAGAGATGGTCTATGGACCAGGGGCGGGGGTATATCTCACTTCAGGGTCATTACATTAGAATGATGCCAGAGTTTTTGGAATTAGAAGAAATCACTGAAAATTTAGGAGAATTAATAGGGCTAATTCCATGTGCAATGTGGCAATTACTGAATGTGAAAAATTCTATAGAAATCAAATCAATATCTTCAAAGAAAGTCAAATGTCAGAACCCATCAGAACACAGCACTAGAGACTTTGGCAATGTATGGGCAGTGAAACCGCAATTAGGCGACGTATGTTTATGTAAATTAGGGACCCAACAAGGGGTAATAATGGCTGGTACAGCACACTGTAAAACCACGATAATCATGAATAATAACAAATGTATAACATATTATTTGAAAATATGCAAAATGTTAGGAATCTCTTGTTGTTTGACTGACGTCTATCAAAATGTATCAGACATAATAGAACACATGAAAATGGCCATAGCCACTCCAGATGAAATGTCATCTTCACTAGATAATTGTTCTTGGGCCTGCAGGGGTGGACGAAATTGTTAATAAGTACCATTATGCCAATCGGATTTTTATTTTATTTTTATTTTGATGAATCCATGTTTAATGAATTGTATTTCTAGAATCACTGCAGAGGACGAAGTTAATGTTTTAGTGGCTGATGATGATGAGGAATATGAGAACGAGAGCGAACATGAGTTTGACTAGAAAATTAAGTAACTATGGGGAAAATTTACCTGTTGTAAATTACTATGATTATGGAAAAGTAAATGTCAAATTGTGTGTATGTTCTTTGAATGAACATATGGGGGATTGTTATGGAAATTTTACATTTAGATGCGTTTCTTTTACTTTTGTATGGGTACAACTTTTATTAGCATTGAAGATGTATTGTTTACTCATGAGAATTTAAAGGAATATAATCATATAAGCAAAAAGCACATTATTAAAGATATAAAACCAAGCTTTTAGAAATGTTCAAAGTTAGGACAAACTTTCATGAACGAAATGTTCTCTGAGTCATGTGAAGGCTGACAATATGTGTGTGCGCAGTTTCGATCAGCTGTTAAGATCTGTAGCTAAAAACAGGAAACTTTTTGCTGACATGACAAGTGTTCTGTCTGATAGAAATGATGTTGGACATGAGACCATGAGCACATGAGACCATGAGCTAAGATGTCTGGGTTTAAGGTAACAAAAGGTTTTTTTTACACAGGATGTGTTAGGGTATATAACATTGGCGAAAGGGACTAGCCTTCGCCTTCTCATGTCAGATGCTCTCTGCGTGAGAATGCCATGGGCCTTCTCATATCAGACGCTGTCTGTGTGGGAACGTCTTATTTCATGCATGAAATAAAATACTTTGTTTAATCTTTTGAGAAACGACTTTGTCTCTGTTACGAAGGTGAGGAAGGACGAACCCAATTGCAGACAGTAGTCAAGGCAACACGATTTATTATACAAATAACAGGGAAAACAAAGCCCACGAGGGGGCAAAACAGGACAGGACTACGGTGACTAACTAGACAAAGACACTGACAAAATACTAGAAGACAAACAACTGATACTAGAAATAGCTCAACAAGGTTACTCACAAACTTGACATGGATTAACAATGAACCGACACAGGACAGCAAACACAAGGGGAATAAATAGGGAGACTAATGATAACATAACAGGTGACACAGGTAAAGCAATAATGACTAACGAGGAGAACAAGGAGGGCGGGGCTAGAAGACGAGACAACACAAGCACATGGCCCAACAAGGCCATGTGTTTGCACATAAAACATGGGTCTGCCATGATCCTGCCACAAGACCAGGAAAAACAAAGACATGATGGCAGAATCATGACAGAACCCCCACCTTAAGGAGCGGCTACCAGACGCTCCACAAGGAGACATCAAACACGGGACAAGACTGACTGAGACATAGACATGAACCAACAAAACATGACAAATAACAACAACGGCAAACATGAATAAACAATTACAGGGTTGGGGTGCAAAATCAAAAACAATAAACAAGGCAGAGGAGGTGGGGGAAACACAAAGTCCTTAGGGGGCAGTCCAGGGTGGCTGGGAGGACTGGGGGTTTTGTGTCCTTGGGACGAGGGCTGAGGACGGGGAATCCGGGGGGACTTGGCTGGAGACACACGAGGAACAGTCTTGGGGGAACCAGTTCGGGGCTGAGTGCAGACAGGGCTGACCGGGGGAAACACAAGGCGACTTGATAGGGACAACAGGGGGAGACGATACGGGACGAATCTTGATGGGGGAAACAGTAGGAGATGAAGCAGGACTCAAGACAGGGGATGTAGTAGGTGACTGGGCAGTGGAGAGAGGCAATGCAGCAGCAGGCTGCAGAGCTGGAACGGGGTCATAGAATTCTGCAGACGAATCAGAACCAGCGCTCCTCACATCAGACTCGGAAGATGCGCTTCTCATGTCCGATTCAGGATTTGCGTTCACTACAACCGACTCAGGAACAGCAATCTCTGCAGCTCTAGGCACGGGGTCTAGGGACAAAACAGGCTTGACAGGGACTTCTAGGATCTGGACGAGACGTGACAAATAATCAGACAGGGTCTTGGCAGCAATGACGACAGGCATCTCCTGACTAGCTGAAACTGACTGTAACACTGCTTTAGCAGCAGAATCGGCCGCGGCTCTCTCTTCAGCTCTCACGACTGCAGACTCATGAGCAACCCTCTCTGCTGCCGGCACTGGAACAGCGTTGACTGAAGCGGGGGCACTTGAACAGCGTTGACTGAAGCGGGCTCTGGAACAGCGTTGACTGAAGCGGGCTCTGGAACAGCGTTGACTGAAGCGGGCTCAGGGACAGCGTTGACTGAAGCGGGCTCTGGGACAGCGTTGACTGAAGCGGGCTCAGGAGGAGACAGAGATGGAGGACAGAAAGCTCCCTTCTTCCTCCTCTTTCTCCTTGGCCGCGGAGCAGAGACCAAAACCGGGCTTGTGACCAGTAGGGGAAGCTCAGCAGGGACCGTAACTGGTGCTGGGAGGACAGACTCTGGCAGGGTTGACTCCGTCGCTGAAGACTCCGAAGCAGACTCCCACGAGATCCGTCTCCCTCGCTTGCCGCGGAGACTTACAGGGGCGGATGACGCATTAGGAGTCGAAGTGGGGCACCCTTGTTCCTCCTGCGTAACAACGCCTAAGATGCGACTCTCCTGGATCACAGGCAGACGGGCAGAGGGTGGAGATCCCAAGGAAGTAGTGTGTTGATCCTCCTGGGAGAAATGATCCCAGAGTCGGGCATAGTTCCTCAGGATCCACTCACCCTCGGACGGGATCGGACAGTTGACCCTCTCTCTGTCGGTGGGGGCCGACAACCACCATTGTTCCGGTTGTAGCCGGGAGGACATGCTGTCTGCTGGGTTCCTCTTTGGTCGGTTCATTCTGTTACGAAGGTGAGGAAGGACGAACCCAATTGCAGACAGTAGTCAAGGCAACACGATTTATTATACAAATAACAGGGAAAACAAAGCCCACGAGGGGGCAAAACAGGACAGGACTACGGTGACTAACTAGACAAAGACACTGACAAAATACTAGAAGACAAACAACTGATACTAGAAATAGCTCAACAAGGTTACTCACAAACTTGACATGGATTAACAATGAACCGACACAGGACAGCAAACACAAGGGGAATAAATAGGGAGACTAATGATAACATAACAGGTGACACAGGTAAAGCAATAATGACTAACGAGGAGAACAAGGAGGGCGGGGCTAGAAGACGAGACAACACAAGCACATGGCCCAACAAGGCCATGTGTTTGCACATAAAACATGGGTCTGCCATGATCCTGCCACAAGACCAGGAAAAACAAAGACATGATGGCAGAATCATGACAGTCTCCTTCATCCAGGTTTTTGAATATTGGTAATTTCCACAACAGACGCCAACTGACATTTTGCCCTAACTTAATTTGATTGTGTTCAATCTGCTTAAATATATGTACAATTTAAATTTACTTAATCCGTTTGTGTTGGATTACATGAATGATTTGTGTTGCATTAACTGAAACTGGGCGGTGCTGTGCTGTGCTCGTTAGTTCCCAGCATGCTTTGCATATGGTTGAATTAAGAGAGGATAAATGTTAAAATTAAGTGTTATTTTATGTGTGTTTTTTTTTTTTAGAAAATTAGAAAAGGGGAAGACTTGATATGTGTAATTGTGTTTAATGTTCAATTGAAATTATTAGAACCATTTAAATTACAGTGGGTTTGTGGAGAAGAGTGGAGCATTTTGATTGGCTGTGACTGATTTGATATCTTTCAATTGCATTAGTTGAATGAGCATGTAAATCATAGCATTTAAGATGCTAATATGTGCTACTGCTAACAAATAGCTAGCTATAGTCTATCAATTTAATCAAGTGTCACTAAATTAAATTAATATAAAAAAATATGAATACATGAATCATGTCAGTGAGCCTTCAAACATTCACTTTGAGATTACTTAAGTTGGGTCACTTAAAATGATTAAATTCCATGATGTTGAAGTTACATGAACAAATTATGTTAGTTTAATGTAACCCAGTTATGTGGAACTTGTTGATATAAAAAAGTTAATTCAAGCCAACATATGATTTTTTTGAATGTTTGCAAAATGAAGAAAAGGAATGTTCACTTAACATTTGCATACCCAAAAAATAAATAATTTGTTTTGTTTGTTTGTTTGTTTTTAACTGGACTTTTTTTTATGTTCAACTTCTTTCATGCATGCACTGGAAAAAGTGACGTTCTTCCTCAGTGTTTGCTCTTGTTTTCCAGCACAAATATCTAAACATTCTTGTTTACAGGATAAGCAACATGACTGAAGATATTAGGTCTTGTTTACTGAATAAATTTGGTGAATTTAAGCTTAAAATAAGAACATTTATCTGCCAAACTGATGTTTTCTCGCTTAGTTTTTGACTGTTCACTGTAAAAAAAAATTGCTGCGATTATTTATCACAACTTAAAATCCAACATTGTTTCAACTTTGAAAAGTAAGTGTTCATGCTTGACTTAAAATATTAAGTTTAGTTAACTTTAGTTTAGTTAAGTTGGATATTTAAGTTGGATATTTAAGTTGTTATAACTAATCACAGCCACATTTTTTTACAGTGTTGGCAGTGCAATTCAAAACCAGATTACATAATTTTGACTGCATTTAATAATAATACACTCTAAAAAATGCTGGGTTGTTTTTAACCCAATTTTGGGTCAAATATGGACAAACCCAAACATTGGATCAAAAATGCAATTTAAAAATTTAACCCAATGGCTGGGTTTGTCCATTTTTGACCCCAAATTGGGTTAAAACAACCCAGCATTTTTTGTTGAGTGTAATAATAATACATTTTTATTTATTTGGCGCCTTTTTGGGCACTTAAGGTCGCCTAAAAATGTGCCTGGTTTTCCCTGGGATTCTGGTTCAGGAGTGAAGCGACTGGCATGGGCTCTTGAAGAGCGTGACGAGCTTCACATGGCGATTCCTCTTAACGAGCTTCTGTCTGTGACCATCAGACCAAAACACAAGAGCCCTAAACATGTTACACAAGGCGTTACGTAACCGCCATCACGACTATAAAGACATCAGTGGAGCAGAAGAATCTGACAATTACAGAGATGCTCCTTAAATACCAAATTATCTGATCATGTGACCTTCATTCATTACACTGATTTCTGCTGCTGCAATTGGAAAACAAAACTACTTATCTGATTAAAACGTGATGGCAAACTCAAAAACCCTGGAGGACATGTGCACAAATGTCACCTGTGAGAGATATTTCACAAACGGCCATGAGATAAACCAGCTCTGATAGGAAACAATCACAAACACACACGATTTCTGGGCACAGAATGGTCAAACTTCTCACATGTAAAAACAAAAAACAATTTATTTATTTTTTTGTTCAATTATAGACATTTCAAGTACAATGCAATAAAAAAATAAGATGAATACAAAGTTTAGATTTAAAAATCATGCTTCCCCCATAATTGTTGAATCACGGTGTCTAACTCATGATAATACAACTGATTATGAGTATTAATAAAGAATAATAATAGATACATAATATTAAATAATGAATTGAATAATTTTGTCTTCACAAAGCATTGTAAAATACAGCTCAAAATGTTTAACCATAGAATAACATCAACTAAAGTATAAAATGAACATAACAATAATACAAATAAAAAGTCATAAAAAAGTAATAAATACAAAAATAAAAGTTTATAATATCAAGGCTGTTATATGTATTTGAAAAGCTTTAAAATTTGTATTGTTTTTATAAGCTTTTTGTTTTGTGATCTCATGTTTGAAAGAGTTTCAAAGTATATTGTTAGATCAGTGTTATAAAATATAATAGGAGGGTTTCAGACTTCTCACATGACATGTGCATCAGCATTA
The DNA here is from genome assembly GCA_033366665.1 of Phoxinus dragarum. NCBI lineage: Eukaryota > Metazoa > Chordata > Actinopteri > Cypriniformes > Leuciscidae > Phoxinus > Phoxinus dragarum. Next base: position 16,793 of record JARPMJ010002553.1, read on the forward strand.
AAAAATTAAAAAATAAATAATTTAAGTCGTAAATAAAGATTACTGGAGTATGTTCTACCCAAAAAAATACTATTTCAGTTTTTCAACTTCAAAAATGTCACCTTTAATTCACTGTAACAACTTCTGAGTGTACTGTTTATCTATGAATTATTGATTAGTTTGATAGTAACCCAGCTTAGCAGATAATGTTCTCAGAACAAGATTCTCTCGTCCGGTTTGATGTTCGTCGAACGTTTGCAATGTTTCAGAACGTCCAGAGAACATTCAAAAGTAACGTTCCCATATTGTTTGAAGAATGATGCAATATATGATGATGCTTATAACCAAGAAAACGTTTTTAAAAACATTTACAAAACTGCACTCTAAAAAATGCTGGGTAAAATATGGACAAACCCAAATGTTGGGTTAAAAATGTAATGTAAATTTTTTTGCCAACGGCTGGGTTTGTCCATATTTTACCCAAAATTGGGTTGAAACAACCCAGCATTTTTTAGAGTGTGGATGGGAACATTCAGAAATAACGTTTACATAATAGCAAAACTTTTTGGAACGTATTTTTGTTGGCTTGGAAGTGGGTTATATATATTTATAATATTATACATTCAAAAAAATTGTTTTGTGGCTCTGTTCTTTTTGCCCAATTCGTTTTTGTTAAAGTAACACAGATATATTTATTTTACCTCCAAAACACTATTGTATTGTGTTTAATTAACTTAACCTGTATAATTTTTCCACTTTACTTAACTATCAATCGTTAAAGGGTTTCATTTTGCGATTAAAAAACAACAACGTGATGATTTCCAACATATTGGAAGAAGACGGCTTGCGAAGAAGGTGGAAATGGCATCAGAGCTGGAAGTATCAGCCATAAAAAAATATAAAGTTAATCTAAAGGCAAAGTCTTTCATTTCTGGGATGCTTTTAAAATATTGCACAGAAAAAAAAATATTTTGGCTGCTTGTTCAAATTACTTCATTAAAATGAGCTTAAGCAACACAATTGCTGTACATTTTGTCCAAACTTAATTTGATTGTGTTCAATCTGCTTAAATATATGTACAATTTAAGTTTACTTAATCCATTTGTGTTGGATTACATGAATGATTTGTGTTGCATTAACTGAAACTTCTTGTTTCTGTAACACTGTCCATAATTGAATTAAGTTATTTTAAAGAGTAATTTTTTTGAGTGTACATAAAAATACTTATGTCTTTTTGTTAGTGGAGGCAGCACAGATTCATTAATGAATCATATTTCCATATGTTTCTGCAGGTGAAGTGAACGTGTGTTTTTCTCCAGTATATCTGTGATTGTCTTCATGTTGTGCTGAAGAACATCCATGTTTTGCCTCCATCTGTGTCAACACCCACCCTGGGCATCTCCTCACGCGGACAGATGTTTCTGCACTTGTTATTCTGTCCTAATAAAGGAAAATACATGCAGCTGAGCATCAGCTCTGGACACGTTCACTGCAAATATATCCATTATATTCCAAATAATGTTGAAGGCAAAGAATAATTCTTCCAGTAAGGCTAATAAAGCGTTTGTTCAACATGATCTGATGGTCTTCTCATAGCATAACAACATTATTTATACATCATGCATCCTGAAATGCTTTAAATTTAACATTCATAATGTGTTTTTTTTATGTCAGAACGTTCAGAGAACATTCAAAAGTAATATTGAAACTTGCAAGATGACAAAATTGAATATTCTCTTAACAGTTTCATAAAAGAAAATGTTTCAATATTCAGAATTAAAGTTTTCTGGACATTTTAACTTTTGGCAGTATTTTCTACCAAATGAGATGCAAAAGAAAAGAAGAAAAAAAACATTATCTCTTAACAAAATGCGTTACCTACTCTTCAGATTTCTGTTCTGGAAATGTATGCAAATGAGAACATGCATATTTAATTAGATAATGACTTATTTTGCATATTTAAATATATCATTTGAGGAAAAAAAAACTCATAACATTTGATTAAAATACGAAAGGGAATTAAAACAAAATTAGTTTAAACTAAATCCATAAAATTATTCCATGATGGGAACCCCTAAAAAGTGCCTGACAAAACTTTTTAAGGTTATATTTAAAACCTTTTCTTCTAAGAGTGGCAGAACTGACAGGATCTCTCTCTCTGTCTCTCTCTCTCTCTCTCTCTCTCTCTCTCCCTCTCTCTCTCTCTCTCTCTCTCTCTCTCTCTCTCTCTCTCACTCTCTCTCTCTCTCTCTCTCTCTCACTCACACTGATATATGATTTCTGTTTAGGAATGTTTAAATCATTATTAAAGTACATTACTACATTAGTAAAAAGTTAATGTAGAATATGGCTATTGTAAATTTACAAATAATATGAATTTTTTTTTTTATGCAAGGTGGATAAATTTCAAGGGTGGAGTGTGAAAAATGCTCTTGTGGTGAGAAATGTGTTTGGGGAGTTATGGTTTAAATGGTAAAATTGTGATTTTATATATCATTTTTTGTTTGTTCTTTGTTTTTTGTTTTGTTCTCTCTTTGTGGTACAAATATTGTTTTTAAATTAGTTTAAATTACACTCTAAAAATGCTGGGTTGTTTCAACCCAATTTTGGGTCAAATATGGACAAACCCAAACGTTGGGTTAAAATGTAATTTAAAAATGTAACCCAACAACTGGGTTTGTCTATATTTGACCCAAAATTGGGTTGAAACAACCCAGCATTTTTTAGAGTGTAGTCTCTCTCTCTCTCTCTCTCTCTCTCTCTCACACACACACACACACTCTCTCTCTCTCTCTCTCTCCTCTCTCTCTCTCTCTCTCTCTCACCACACACACACACACACACACACACACACTCTCTCACATGCATCCGTCATGTGCCGGTCATTTTCCAAGCTGCTCCTGATGCACAATATGCTGTCCCTGTATTTTTCCACAGAGCTGCGGAGACTTCATGCTCGTCCACCACACAGTGATTTAAAAACTTTCTGACACTCGGGCTGAGAAATTCTCTGCTTTATTTCCAGCATCAATCCTCACGGCCCTCGATCACCAGTGGGCGAGCCAACAGACCAGGCGTCTGAGGAGACGAAGAAACTCATGCAATGTTTTGATGGATTTCCTATTGAAATGTGCTTGACAAAAACCTAATTTCCATTGGCTGTGCAAGTCATTTCACAAATCAGATTAAACTGACTTTAAAAAAGTTGTTGAATCTCGTATAACTTATTTTTTTACTTAACTTCTTAAAACATTGTATAATTGGACAAACAACACATTTATTTGCACCACCAATCCTCCTGTTTTACCCATGCATATAAATAACAACGTGTAATTGTATATTGTGTAAAGTGTATCTGCATGTGTATATATAATTATATAATGTGTATCTTGTGTTTATTATGTTAAGTATGGGATTTTTCAATTCCACAACAAATTGAGTGTGTGAGTTACACTTGGCCAACAAATCTGATTTTGATTAAATTATTGTGAAGAGTTAAAATAATGGAAAAACTAATGTTTGTCTAAATGCATAGCACATGAAGTTTATATTTGTTGCTTTCTGTCAAAGTTGATTCCTCAAAGTTTTCAACAAAACTATTTTTGTACTAACTATGTTTTCCTCGTTGGTCGACGCGTTTCCTGCTCCAGTGTCAGATCGTGTTTGTTTGCAGGGATGAGATGATCTGTATAAATAATCTCATGTATATGTCCATGCAGTGGTCAGATGGATGAACAGCTGTGTTTTTCTCGGCATAACCTCGTCCACCTTCATGTCTTCTCTCATGTTCTCTTGGTTGTAGATCTCCAGACACTCCTGACCCGTATTTCTCAGAAAACACCTACGCCATAGACCCCCAGTAAGCCACTATTTTGGGCTATTTTTCCAAGCAATATGTGTATGCAGGTGCTCAATATATATAATATAAATCTGTTTTCTTGACTGCTTAATTAAGTGCATCATGATAAGTAAAAGGAAAGACATTAAAAGCAGTTGTTTAGTGGTGAGATGTCATCAAATGTTTAATAAGATTCAAAACCATCACATAAATGAGCTAATAGGACATTATACCAGATGAGAGCAAGTGTGGTTTGACTTTGCTAGAGATGCTTTGAGCGGCATCACAACAGCAGTGACTATACTGCCATCTAGTAGAGATATTAGGATCTAAATTAATTTAAAATCTAAATGGTCTTTACACACAGTGTACCCAAAAAACTATTTGTTCAACTCATTCACACACTAATAATCATTAGTTTCAAGTGTCTGCACTCAAATGCTAGCTTCCCTCAGAACTAATTCAATTAACATAATCAGTGAAACGAGCGCTTAGTCAACTTGGTAACGTACACAAAGACTGTGCTGGACATATTTATACATAATAAAGGCCTTTATTATGTATATCTATGTAGGGCTGTAATCGATTAATCGCGATTAATCGAATCCAAAATAAAAGTTTGTGTTTACATAATATATGTGTGTGTATTGTGTATAATTATTTTGTATATAAAAATACACACACACATGCATTTATATATTTAAGAAAAATGTGTTATTTATATATAAAATAGTTATATTTATATATAATATAAATCATATAAAAAATATATATGCAGTATATAAATGCAAATATTTCTCAAATATATACATGCATGTGTGTGTATTTATATATACAAAATAATTATACACAATACACACACATATATTATGTAAACACAAACCCCAACATTTTTTTAATTCTGTCATTAATTACTCACCCTCATGTCGGTCCAAAAACATTTTCGTTCATCTCCGAAACACAAATGAAGATCTTTTTTTTTTACGAAGATTTCTGTACATTTCTGTAGATTTCTGTTCCCTTCATTAATTGACTGCTACGCAACTACCAATTTGACACTTCAAAAAAAGTTCATAAAGAGATCGTAAAATAATAATGCATATGATTTGAGCGGTTTAGTCCAAATTTTCTGAAGACACTCGATCACTTTTTGATGAACCTCATTAGTTGTTGTCAAGTAAACATGCGACTTCAGTTTACCCACAACTGATGATTTGTGAGTTGAGTTGATGAATGTTTATTATATGTGAATAAAAGCTTACATTCAGTCTGTTCATCATATTAGCGATCGTGTCTCTAAAGAAAATTTGGACTAAAAACCACTCAATTATATGTCATCAAAAAGATCCTAATGGTTTGAAGCGACATGTGGGTAATTAATGAAATAATTTTAAATTTTGGGTGAACTATCCCTTTAAGACCAGCCAGGCAGCTGTCATTAAAATTAATGTATGAATGTAAAATTGGAATTACGCTAGAATCATAAAACACGTCTTTGTGGATTCAAACGATCTATCCCAGTGTAAAATTGTTGTGCAGATTCATCACAAACTACTGTGATTGGACCATCTTGAAAATCGCTGAGAAATGTAACGCATCCCACGTGAAATCACCACTGTTACCATACCAACCACAGTCGTTTGTGATGATCAGTTTATAGCGATTCATATGCGGATGTGAGATAGGCTATATAAAAAATAATATTTGTTTGGTGTACAAATATCTCCAATAAAACAATAACTATGCTGAGAGTTGTGATTGGATTTTCTGAGCCATCACGCGCCCTCTTGAGGACGAGCACGGCTGTAACCAAAGGAATCGTAACCATGCGCGCATGCGCAGGCGCGTGCTCGTCGCTGCCGCTGCGGGTTTTGCGCACACACGCCGCACAGGGACGCGACGCGGCAGTTGCGGAGGAATCCATAGCAACGGCGGATAAACATGAGTTACTACAGCAGGTAAGACACCGATGGAAACATTTCTCAGAAATTATCCAAAAGTGTCGTCCGTTTTGGGACCGCGGTGTGCGCGTGCATGTGTGATTTATCGTGTCTTTCGTAACTTTGGTGTGTTTTTTGTCGGGGGGATCCTGTTGCGTTCCGCGCGCGCTGTAACATCAGCCATCAAGCTAAAAACACACAACAACACACACGGATTTAGAACAAAACACACACACACACACACACACAAATCTGAATTAAACTGCCGGATTATGAACAGAAGAGAGGAGAAATAAAGCAGGAGAGTGTGAATGAATGCGGATTGTAACGGTTGAGAAGCAGTTAGCTGGATGATGATAGCAGATGAACATTAAAATGAGTCTGAAATATGATGTTCAGCTACTCGTCTGTCTCGTTGATGAGTTTATATTTATGAATTTGATCAATCTCACAGTGACTGAATGGATCTAATTCATTAGTCGCTCGAATGCGTTACCGACCGTTACAAATATCCAGTGGTTTCACATTTCTGATGAAGTCATGTGATGTAATGTGTACGTCATTACTGTATTTAAATGACATCATAATACAGCTGGAGAAAACTGGACTTAAAAAAAAAAAAAAAGCTTATAGTCACTTGCATTGTTACATTATTGTCAAGACAATAAACCTTCTAATTACTGTAATGCCAAAATTATGATTTGTTATTTTAACTGTAAAGTATGTATTTGTTGTGCTTCCTTATATTTGGACTTATTTAAATAAAAACTATTGTGTCTCCAAAAATAGGACATCATAAGACAAAATAACTAGAATTTGAGGGTGGAAATTGTTTCGTAATTGTTATGAAAATAAGTTCACATTACAAAAGTAGGCTTTATTTTCTTTTATTCAATATATTATTATAGGCTCTTGATATTTCTTTTGTTTGATTTTTAGGTGTATTGACTGATTCACCCATAGAAACGTTTCCATAAATATAGTTGAATATGTTTCCATGAGCTGTGATTATTACTAGAGGTAATCTAATACAATTGACACAATATTTGATTTAATTTTACAACTTAAACTTAAAATATTGTATAGATATTAAGTACTGTATGTAGTGCTGTTCAATCGATTAATCACGTCTAACATAAAAGTTTGTGTGTGTATATGTATATATGTGTGTGTGTGTGTGTGTTCGTATATATATATATATATATATATATATATATATATATATATATAACACATATACATACATACACACACTTACACACACACACATATATATATATATACACACTTACACACACACACATATATATATATACACCTACACACACTTACTTAAACACACACATATATATATATATATTCACCTACACACACTTACTTACACACACACACATATATATATATACACCTACACACACTTACTTACACACACACCATATATATACACCTACACACACTTACTTACACACACACACATATATATATATATATATATACACTTACACACACACATATATATGTATATATATATATACACACTTACACACACACACACATATATATATATATACACACACACACACACACACACATATATATATATACACACACACACACACACACACACACACACACACACACACACACACACATATATATATATATACACTTACACACACACACACACACATATATATATATATACACCTACACACACTTACTTACACACACACACACACACACCACACACACACACACACACACACACACACATATATATATATATATACACCTACACACACTTACTTACACACACACACACACATATATATATATATACACCTACACACACACACTTACACACACACACATATATCTTAACCCAGACTTTTATGTTAAATGCAATGATTTGACAGCCCTAATTTTAAAATGTGTTTATATATTGATATTTATTTTTAGAAAGGTGAATTAATTCTGTTCTATTGGACAAACTCTCGAGCTCTTCTGTTCGTTACTGCTCTGCTGTTAACACTGGTCACATGGAGGATTAATTAGACAGTCTCTCATTATAACCAGTGTTGTGGACATGACTCTGTTCTGACAGCGGTGAGGATGAACATCTCTGGCCGTCCTTGAGTCGAATGTGTTGACGAGACTAAGATCTCTTTCAACATCTGCTCTCAGTTTCTTTGTGTATGTTTTGTCCTCCAAACACAACCAGCCTCATCCTATCAGAAGCGCACTCCTCCTCCTCCTTCCTTTCCCATGATGCCGTGGGCAGGAATTCGGTGAGGTTTCGCCTGATGCACAGGAAGTGGTTTATCTGCAGCTTTTGTTTAACATACAGCCTTCTTCTGAGAACAGCTGATGTAGTTTTATGAGTTACATCTCTCATAATGACAAACCAGCTTCTGCTGTGTGTTCGGCTCCTTATTTAGTCTTCAAGGTCTCTCGGACGCGGGTAGGATGGACTGGTTTCTAGTAAAGATTGTGATCTCGTTTCATACACCCATGTTATCTTATTCCTAAATGACAGCGATTCAGCTCTATGTCTATTATTAAACCTTTGATATGAACATTCAGATCTGTGTTCTGATCCAGAGAGAGCCGTTGTCATGAAACCGCTTCACTAACAGCCTTTTCAACATCACAGCAGCATTATTTCCGTCTTATAGGCTAATACTTCAAATTATCATAGAAATACTGGGATAAAAGTTTATAGTTCAGAAAAAAACAGCGATCAAAGGAGAATAAATCACGCGTATCGATTACATCGTTACACCAGTAGGGGGCGACAAGTGACTGTTAAAAAATGTATTTGTCATTGAATCATTCATTCCAGAGATTCGTTCAAAAACGCTTATTCATCCAGTAAGGAAACAAGTGAAGTCTCTAAGAGTGAGTCACTAGGTGTTTCTCAATGTCAAGGATACTTCCTTGGCAGGGCGCGTCCTTCCAAGTCATTTCCTTCAGAGGCTAGGCGAGGATCCTCTTTAGGATTCGAGAGAACACGTAAATGGAACATTCTAGCAAGTGCGCGTCATTGCGTCCGTCAGTGAAACCCCGCGAACTCTAACGCGAAGCGGAGGGGTCTTGAATAAACCTAAAAGTGTTGTATTCGCTGTAAAAACTGGCTCGCTATACATTATCCCGCTTATTACATGGCTGCCTACCTAACAAAATAAATCAATAATAATGAATCAATAATTTGAGACAAAATATTGATTTAAAAAGGAGTTTATTGATTTAAAAATGATTGTATTGCCTGAGTGAACAGAACTGCGTCCATAGCAACATTCTAGCTGTTAAAACACATGCAATGGTAAAATATGTGAAATGCCGGTGACGGCAAACAAGCTAACAATTGTTAAAATGACAGGTTAGCCATAACGTAATTTGTATAATTTGTAATATCAATACGGTAGTAATTTGTACTGGCATTTAAACGTTAAACTTTACTTATATGACGGTTATAACAAATGTATGGTAAAGTAAATATACTTGCATTTAAAAGCATATTGGCTGTTATTGCTCCGACTTCGCTAACGTCCGACATTTTTTTTTTTTTTTTAAACAAGATAGCAAAGCTGCGCGCATAGGATTGTGGGCGATTTGAGAGCGCGAAGTCTACACATATGCACCCTTTCCTGTAAATGGGATATTTTCCGAACGAAGGACTCCGCCCTTGGTTGAAATTCTGAGGATCCTCGACATTGGAACAATCCTTCGACGGATGTCGATGACGTAGCATCCTCGAAATTCCGGCTTCCGAGGATCCTTCCTTGACATTGAGAAACGGCTTCTGAATCATTCATTCCAGAGACTTGATTCATCCAGTAAGGAAACAAGTGAAGTCTCTATGAGTGAGTCATTGAATCATTCATTCCAGAGATTTAAAAAAAAAATGTTTTTTTATTAAACATTACAAAACATTACAAAGCATTATAGCAATACAAATAAACATGGAAAAAACAAAACAAAAGAGATACACACACAAATAAGTTGCCAGGGTGACAAAAAAAAGAGAGAGAAAAGAAACAATGCATTTATCTTATGAGGACAAAATGGATGAATATAGAGATACAGTTTTCAATGCTTTGGGATTAACAGAGCTTTGGATAGTTTCCAAGTATTTGTCTAGATCATCTTTGAATAGAGAAAAGAGAGGTTTAGACTCAGTAAATTTTTGCTTATGTACAGTAGTATGTGAAATTTAGCTAGAAGGAAACACAAATTAATGATGTAATATTGTCCCGTTTTCTCTTTTGGATAGTCAAACAAACCAAAGAAAACATCTTTAAAACAGAAAGCGAAGTCACTTATATTCATTCCAGAGATTTGATTCATCCAGTAAGGAAACAAGTGAAGTCTCTATGAGTGAGTCATTGAATCATTCATTCAAACTGCTAAAAAAATAAAAATAATTAAATATAGTTTTTACATATTAAACACATGTTATTCAGTTTAGTTGTCTATTCAGAATCGTGATCTCTCTTAGTTTATTATTAGCAACAGTACAAACACAGAATGCATTAGGTTTGTTCTGTATTTGCGTGTGTGTGTGTGTGTGTGTGTGTGTTTGCACGTGTGTCTCCCAGATCTTCTTTATGAACGCAGCTGGCCTGTATCCACATATCGGAGCGTGTGTTTTCAAGGAGTTTATTCACAAAACCTGAAAATAGTCCATCCACTCACAGACCTGATGAATGTCATTATTGTGCAATTATGGTCTGTTTCGGTGGCCATTAGATGAACGTGGAAGAAGTACAGCCTGAGATTGGCATCATTATCAGAGCCGTGAGAGGAAATGACACGCTGCTGATGAGCGTTTACATTTATAATAATTTACATAGCAGACGGTTGCTTGCAGAAATGATGCACTCATCAAGCCTGTGTTTTGGAGAGTGTTTTCTCCATCTATTCAAAGGGTTCACAGTGTTAAAATACTAAACTTTTCTTCATAACTTCCTCAAAACTTCCTCCTTAGTTCAAAAAGACCATTAAAGGATTAGTTCACTTTTTAAAAAACTTTTGCTGATATTTTACTCACCCCGATGTCATCCAAGATGTCCATGTCTTTCTTTCTTCAGTCGAACAGAAATGAAGGTTTTTGATGAACACATTTCTCCATATAATGGACGTCAATGGGCCCCAAACGGGTCAAGGTCCAGATGACAGTGTCAGCGCCGCTTCAACGGGCTTTAAACGACACCAGACGATGAATACGGGTCTTATCTAGCGAAACCATCGTCATTTCACAAATAAATAAACAAGTTTAAGTTTTATAAGCACAAATGCTCGCCTTGCTCTGTTCTGTGATGCGCGTTCGTGACGTCACGTAATACACAGTTACGTTGTAAAGGTCACGCTTGACGAGTCAGTGTTTACAGATGTGCGGAAGGAGGACCGTATACACATATTCAAATGTCTTTGTGTCAGTTTATCGTTTAAAATGCCCATTTCGTGTGTGTATCCTGGTGTTGTAATATTAAAAAGCCTAAAAGAACATTTTCGTCAGGACAGAAATGTTTTACTTTTCATAGAAGCGTGACCTTTACAGTGTAACTGTGTATCACGTGACGTCACGAACGCGCATCACAGAACAGAGCAAGGCGAGCGTTTGTGCTTATAAAACTTAAACTTGTTTATTTATGTTTGAAATGACGATGGTTTCGCTAGATAAGACCCGTATTCATCGTCTGGTGTCGTTTAAAGCCCGTTGAAGCGGCGCTGACACGGTCATCTGGACCTTGAACCGTTTGGGGCCCATTGACGTCCATTATATGGAGAAATGTGTTCATCAGAAACCTTCATTTCTTTTCCACTGAAGAAAGAAAGACATGGACATCTTGGATGACATTGGGGTGAGTAAATTATCAGCAAAAGTTTTTTTAAAAGTGAACTAATCCTTTAAGCTGCAGAAACATCTTGTTTACATGAACACATTCACTTTACAATGTGATCAGACGCTTGGATCCACTCACACTGATGGAACCCAGTGTTCTCTCAAAGTTAGGAACAAACTTCTCTGGTCTTGAATAATGTTTTTTATACATTGTTGATAGAATTTTTTTTTTTTTAACAACATTGTAGTTTAAACGTTTGTCTATTTTTATTTTTTTTAAATGTTACGACTTATTTCAGAACGTTCCGAGAACATTTAAAAGTAACGTTCCCATAATGTTTGCAAAACAAAATGGAAACATTCGTATAACCACGAAAAAAAAAAAAAAAAACGTTTTACAAACAGACAAAAATGTTTTTTAGGAATAATGGTCGCCATTCCACTTCCCAGCTAATAGAATTATTCGAATAATTTTTGGTAACATTCCCATTAAGTTACGAATTTTTTTATTTCGGAACGTTCAAAATTTACATTTTATGAATTATATTATATTTATATATATAAAAAATTCTTTTACAAACGTAAAAAATTATAATTCCATTTTATAAGTTTGAAAACATTATGGAAATGTTACTTTTAAATGTTCTCTGAACATTCCGAAACGGAACTAAGAGGAAATCACTTCCAAACAGTGATGTATAAATCATGTTTTTGTGCTTTGAGAACATAATTAAAGACTAGATTACTTTGAATGAACGTTCTATTAATGATGATTCTGGCAGAAGGTTTGTTCATAACTTTGAGAGAGGCTAAAAGCATCCGACTTTTCAAAGGGCGTCTGTGGGGTGTTGTTGCCGTAGTAACCAGCATCATCCCAGAGGGCTCACCTGTGGCCTTCATGCGTGTGTGTGTTCCCACATGACCTGCACGAGGTAGAGACCACGAAACACAGACACACACACACACACACACACTCACTCGACATGGAGACAGCGAAGAGCTCTTCTCAGCCCGCTTACAGCCGCTGGTCATACAGGTACACATACACACACACACACACACACACACACACACACAAGATGGAACGGAGGTTTACTGTTTAAGGGACACGGGCAAGTTTGTGTGTGTGTTTAATTGAGGTGTGTGTGCTCTGTATTCACATGAGGACAGTCGCTCTGTTGTGTTTGTGAGGTGTGTTTGCAGTCATTAAGATGTGTTTAGTTTCCTGAATGACGCAAAATATTGACATTTACTGTATAATGAAGAATAGAGTAACAGTCGATGGATGGATGAACAGATGGAGGGTCGATTAGACACCATAAACACTGAGGGGAACTTTTGCAGTGATTGATTCATGAAATATAATATTTGATTGGGTCCAGACAGATGGATAAATTAATAGAAAGATAGATAGATGGATGGATGGATGATAAGGATGAATGGATGGATAGATGGATAGATAGATGGATGGATGATGGATGGATGATAAGGATGAATGGATGGATAGATGGATAGATAGATGGATGGATGATGGATGGATGGATGATGGATGGAGATCATGGTCTGGGTTTTGTTGATGGTGTTTCTGCTCCTCTGAGATCTTCAGATTCACTGAGAGCTGAAGTTTCCACTCATCACACACACACACACACACACACACACACACACACACACACACACACACACACACTACATTTGACCTTTCTTTCTTTCTTTCTCCTGTTCTAGAGAGTATCTGTTAGATTGTGTGTGTGTGTCACCACAAGTTGTCATGTTGATGGTGGTAACCATGGTTACACAGGTGTCTCATCAGAACGCTTGTGTGTCGTCTTACCTCGGTCACACCGTGAGCATGAAACATTGATTCAGGTGTGTGTTCAGACTGCTCATCTTCATCACTGCTCCTCACTGACTCTTTCTCCTTTTTCTTGTGCTTCTCTCCTCTGTACGTCTGCGATCGTCATGGATACAAAGACCCTCCAGTTCCTCCAGCTTCGCGTCCACCGCCACGACTAGGTACAACACACACACACACTATAATCACACACTACTTTTTACTAATGGTCCTGGTAGTGTGTTGTAGGAATTGGCAGTGCATTTTACAGTGTTCTGATTAGTTTAAGCATGTTGCTATGCGGTTGCTATGGTGTAGTGCGTGGTCTCTAGGTCGTTGCTATGTATATAAACAAAAATACTAGTTTCATATTTTTTTTAACACAGGTTTGAAATGTTTCTCTAGTCTCTGTGTGTCTGTGTGGGTGTGTGTGTGTATTTTTAGACGTATAGATGTGAGGATGTTTGTGAGAAATTGATTTTCTTTCGTTTGGGTGTCTCTCGGTTGCCTAGCAACACAATGACTGATACACGAATGATGCCAACACTCTCATTTAAGTTTTGGTCTGGACGCTCATAGCCATCTTTCAACATGTCAAATTGTGTATTTTAGCATTAGATTCAGTCTTTGGTGATTATAATGACCTTATGAATGAGAGGATATAAGTGTGTATATGAAATGATATAGGTGTGTTTTAAATGGGTTTATTTATTTGTGTTTCAGTACGCTGGAGGACGACAGTCTGAACCTCAGACAGCAGAAACTGGAGAAACAGGTGAGACACATTTACACACAATTAAAACAAAATACCACTTCAAAACACAAATACACACTTAAAAACACAAATGCTGTGCATTATAAAAACACAAACACATAAGAACACAATAATACACAATAATGTGTGTCAAAACACAATAAACCACACATCAAAACACAATAATACACAATTACACATGCCAGAACACAATAATACACAATTACACATGCCAGAACACAGTAATACACAATAACATGTGTCAAAACACAATAAAACTTAAAACACAATAAAACACACACAAAAAAACATAAACAATGAAACTAAATAATACGCAGTAACACACAAAAACACACTAATACACAATAATGTGTCAAAACAACTTAAATAGGGTACTATTAAATCTGTTTTATTTTTTCCTTAATTCCGTAAAAATTTTTTTCCAAATTCCGTTTTTTTCCGTTTCTGGATTCAGTTTTTTTCCCCCCGTTTTAAGTTTTCTGAATTAAATTGAAATGGTTTAATAAAATTTTTATAAAAATCAAAAAGCATGTCTAATTAATTAAATGAATAAAAACAACAAAATGTATTACGTTTTTTATTTACATTTTTTTTCTATGAAATGTATTTGTTTTTTCAGAAATTCTGTGTTGTGTATTTAAACTTTTCTGGTAATCACATGAAGGCCTAAACCATTAATTTAATTAATCTTTTAATCATATGACATTTAACAAACTTGTTTTGTCAAACAAAGTGCTGCACAACAGAGCTTTACTGTTAAAATTAAAACATTGAAGAAAAATGTATTATTCCTTAAAAGGTTTAATAGTAATTTATTGTTATTAGTATTTGTATTATTATTACATTGAGACGTAGCTAGATTCTACTGTAATATAATATATAAGTAACATATTTCTGTTACAATTTCTTCAAGTTAAACCGAACTTTTATTTTGACGGGTTGCCGTGAAGACCTTGGAGTTTCTGTGCGTGTGATATGACAATAGATTTTTTCAAATGAAATGGTAAAATGCTCATGAAGTGACTCTGGAGATGAAGTTCATGTATTCATGTCCTCATATAATGAGACGGCAGAGGCTGAAAACACTGCGAGTTTCACTCGTGCTTCTGTGTGTGTGTGTGTGTGCCATTCATTCACACAGAGACATGCAGAACAAGCAGGATTCGTATTTAAACAGTCTTTTTTTAAGTTTAATATTCACAGACACTAGTCTATATCACAATTTGAATTAAGTTTACTGACCTGTTTTTTATTTATTCATCAAGAATTTGACAAATTCCTCGTTATACAGTAAATTCTGTTTTTATGTCTAAATTCCAGATTCCATCCGCGCTATATAAAACAACATAATACACAAAACATACTCACACACAATAAAACACAAACATGCATCCAAACAAAGTAACACGTCAAAACAATAAAATACGATAACACGTCAAAGCACATAAAAGCTCACTCCAGTGTCAGCGCCGGCGCTTCAGGCGACCCGAGTTCGAGTGGATTACAGCGTTTTAACCAGTGGTGGACAGTAACTAAGTATTTTCATGAAAGCCCCAGTTTCAGCACAGTTTTGAAACCTGCTACAGAAGTGAGCGTGGTGAAGCTGCGGAGTGGAGGGGGACGAGGGGAGAATGACAGCACAGTAGCGGCATCGACAGTTTTATTTTGCTCTCATTGAGTTAAAAGCATCAAAGCTTCCCACAAAATGCATGCTGCAGTTCCCCATTACACACAACACAACATACACATGCTTGTATAAGCGGACCTTTCCCGATCCCGTCCCCTTCTCTCTTTCCCACTTCACATCCTGTTCATCTATGTCCTATCATGGTGAAGGAAAAAATTGCCAAAAAAAAAAAACTTCGAGAGCTTTTCTGGTGCAAAGCAGTTTCTGTGGTTTCCTGTGCCGCCCTCGATGGTACCGATGGCCCTCATTTCTCTTCCTGTCGGCATGTGTCTCATCTCATCCCAGCTCTCTTTCACACACTCTTCTCTTCTGCTGTCGTGAGGATGATTCTAGCGAGAGTTCGTCAACTTCTTTATGTGAGTGTTTGTTTTAGGAGAAAGGATTGTGTGTTTACTGCAAACATCATTCTGATCCTTGTCTGTGTTATAGTTTACTTCCTGTGTTCTTAATGTTGTTCTCAGATTATCTTTTGGATTAAACTCTGTCAAACATTTGAACACTCGTCCTTATGACTGTTTTTACATCTTATAATCATATTAAAGCATCAAAAATATTGTAGCTTAAAATGCTCATATATTAAAAAAGAACAGTATTATTTATATACTGTTTTGAATTAGCTTTTATTTTTGACATTGTCAGTTTTCAGTTTAGTTTAAGTTTTATTAATTTTCTTATGTGTTTTTGTCATTTGGTAACTTAAGCTCTCATTTGTTAACAATAGTTAATGAAACATAGAGGGATATGTAGCGCTCCAACCAGAAAAGTATCCTTTAGTTATGAGTCCATTTACTTCAGGTGCGTAGAGCCAGGCGAATGGTAGGAGTAGAGAGAGTGGCTAGCCGCACACTGATCCAATTGAGACAGAAAGTGTCTACGAAAACATTATTTTATTAATAAAGTGCAAAGTGCAGGTGAATTTAAAAACAGACAAGGCGAGCAAACGTTTCAGCACATGCTTTCCTCAGTGCTCACTTAACAAACAAGATTCACCCCTTTTGAACAAGTCAGTAATTGAGATCAATTAGCTGAATCCAATTTTCACAGATGAGTGATTGAATACAATTATCTCAGGAGAGTAATTACCTCATTGATCACTTAAGCAGAATTCACAGCAGATTTTGACAACATTTAGCAGGAAATATGAAACATATAACTACAGAGAATAATCAGATTTTATAAAAAGCATGACAGTTCAAGTTCTTCATTCATACCCTCAGGAAATAGGGATTTAAGTTCAAAAATCCAAAAGGCCTCTCTTTGGAGTAATTTTCTGTCTCTATCTCCACCTCTCCTGTGGGGAAGGATCCTCTCGATGCCCAGGAACTTCATGTCAGCCAAAGAGTGGTTCGCAGACTTAAAATGACGAGAAATTGAGGATGTATCATCCTGTCTTCTAATAGCACTAGTATGTTCAATCATTCTTGTGCGTAAAGCACGTGTAGTTTTCCCAACATATAGTTGTGAACATGGACAAATGATGATATAAATCACATGTGTGCTTTTACAGGTAATCAATTGTCTGATCTTGTATGTTTTTAATGTACGAGGATGTGTAAATAATTTGCATTTAACATACTTGGTACAAGAGGAACAGTTGTGACATGGGAAATTACCCTGGGCATCGACAAGAGTGGTTGGAGATGAGATGTGGGTATCAGCATGAACAAGTTTGTCCCTCAAATTCGAGCTCCTGGAAAAGACACAAAGTGGTTGATCATTAAATACACTCAATAGTTGGGGATCACTTTGAATAATATGCCAGTGTTTCTTAATGATGATTTTGATATCATTGCTAAGTGGACTATATGTGGATTTAAAAATACAAGAAAAATTCTTATTTTTAGTGTCTTTAGTCAAATTGGTCACCTCCTTTCTCTGTATTCTAGAAACCTTGTCAAGAGCAGTATCAAGCCACTTGTTGGGATAGCCCCGTGATTTAAAGTCCATATACATGCTCTGGGCTTTCAACTCGAAGTCTTCTCTCCTGGAACAGATACGATAAAGTCTCAGGAATTGACTATATGGTAGACCGCGTTTCAGGGGCATTGGATGAGCACTGTTGGCATGAAGAAGACTGTTCTTAGCTGTCTCCTTTCTATAGAGGGAAGAGACTATTTGGTTATCCACAATTGAAATAGAAGTATCTAAGAAATTGACATCTGTGATCCCCACACAATGAGTGAACTTAATGGAAGGCCTGAGGCAATTCATGTATAGAACAAAAGTTTCAAAATCCCTTTCAGAGCCCTTGTAAATAACAAAGCAGTCATCAATGTATCTCTTAAATAAAATGATATTGTCAAGGAAAGGATTGTTATTGAAGACATACAAGTCCTCCAGAAAACCCAAATATAAATTTGCATAATCAGGAGCCATAGTGGCCCCCATGGCTGTGCCCTCAACTTGTAAATAATATTGGTTTTCAAATAGAAAATAGTTTTTAGTGAGCACCATTTCGGCCATATCGGTGATAAATTTAGTCGGAAGACCCTCATCATCATTGCGCAAATCAAGAAAATGTTCTAAAGCCAGAAGGCCTTCGTTATGTGGAATGTTGGTATAAAGTGAGGTCACATCCATGGTTGCCAGTATAAAATCACAATGAGCATATTGTAGAGTAGTTATACATTGTAGAAAATCAGCAGTATCTCTTAAATAGCTGGGAAGGGAAGTGACTAAAGGTCTTAGCACAAAGTCAACAAAGTTAGAGAGTGGTTCAGTCAGACTGTTGTTTCCTGCAACTATGGGTCGTCCCGGTGGATCAACCAAACTTTTGTGTACCTTGGGTAAGATGTAAAAAGCAGGTCTGGTCGGAGAGTTATTTAGTAGATATTGCATCTCTTTATCAGAAATTAGCTGATGAACATGTGCTTCCTGAATAAATTTCTCAATCTCCTTTTGAAACTGAGTCGTAGGGTCTGATGGCAGGACTCTATAGTGGCTAGTGTTGTTTAGTTGACGAAGAGCCTCATTAATATAGAGTGTTCGAGGCATAACCACCAGACCACCTCCTTTATCAGCAGGTTTGATGACAATGTCTTTGTTCTGACAAAGTTCGTCAAGAGCTTGTTTTTCAGAAAATGTCAAATTAGGTTTTGAATTCTGGGACGATGTCTGCTCACAAAGGTTAGACACATCTCTTTCCACTAGCCTGCAATATGTTTCAATGGAAGGCTTTTTACATCTTACCCAAGGTACACAAAAGTTTGGTTGATCCACCGGGACGACCCATAGTTGCAGGAAACAACAGTCTGACTGAACCACTCTCTAACTTTGTTGACTTTGTGCTAAGACCTTTAGTCACTTCCCTTCCCAGCTATTTAAGAGATACTGCTGATTTTCTACAATGTATAACTACTCTACAATATGCTCATTGTGATTTTATACTGGCAACCATGGATGTGACCTCACTTTATACCAACATTCCACATAACGAAGGCCTTCTGGCTTTAGAACATTTTCTTGATTTGCGCAATGATGATGAGGGTCTTCCGACTAAATTTATCACCGATATGGCCGAAATGGTGCTCACTAAAAACTATTTTCTATTTGAAAACCAATATTATTTACAAGTTGAGGGCACAGCCATGGGGGCCACTATGGCTCCTGATTATGCAAATTTATATTTGGGTTTTCTGGAGGACTTGTATGTCTTCAATAACAATCCTTTCCTTGACAATATCATTTTATTTAAGAGATACATTGATGACTGCTTTGTTATTTACAAGGGCTCTGAAAGGGATTTTGAAACTTTTGTTCTATACATGAATTGCCTCAGGCCTTCCATTAAGTTCACTCATTGTGTGGGGATCACAGATGTCAATTTCTTAGATACTTCTATTTCAATTGTGGATAACCAAATAGTCTCTTCCCTCTATAGAAAGGAGACAGCTAAGAACAGTCTTCTTCATGCCAACAGTGCTCATCCAATGCCCCTGAAACGCGGTCTACCATATAGTCAATTCCTGAGACTTTATCGTATCTGTTCCAGGAGAGAAGACTTCGAGTTGAAAGCCCAGAGCATGTATATGGACTTTAAATCACGGGGCTATCCCAACAAGTGGCTTGATACTGCTCTTGACAAGGTTTCTAGAATACAGAGAAAGGAGGTGACCAATTTGACTAAAGACACTAAAAATAAGAATTTTTCTTGTATTTTTAAATCCACATATAGTCCACTTAGCAATGATATCAAAATCATCATTAAGAAACACTGGCATATTATTCAAAGTGATCCCCAACTATTGAGTGTATTTAATGATCAACCACTTTGTGTCTTTTCCAGGAGCTCGAATTTGAGGGACAAACTTGTTCATGCTGATACCCACATCTCATCTCCAACCACTCTTGTCGATGCCCAGGGTAATTTCCCATGTCACAACTGTTCCTCTTGTACCAAGTATGTTAAATGCAAATTATTTACACATCCTCGTACATTAAAAACATACAAGATCAGACAATTGATTACCTGTAAAAGCACACATGTGATTTATATCATCATTTGTCCATGTTCACAACTATATGTTGGGAAAACTACACGTGCTTTACGCACAAGAATGATTGAACATACTAGTGCTATTAGAAGACAGGATGATACATCCTCAATTTCTCGTCATTTTAAGTCTGCGAACCACTCTTTGGCTGACATGAAGTTCCTGGGCATCGAGAGGATCCTTCCCCACAGGAGAGGTGGAGATAGAGACAGAAAATTACTCCAAAGAGAGGCCTTTTGGATTTTTGAACTTAAATCCCTATTTCCTGAGGGTATGAATGAAGAACTTGAACTGTCATGCTTTTTATAAAATCTGATTATTCTCTGTAGTTATATGTTTCATATTTCCTGCTAAATGTTGTCAAAATCTGCTGTGAATTCTGCTTAAGTGATCAATGAGGTAATTACTCTCCTGAGATAATTGTATTCAATCACTCATCTGTGAAAATTGGATTCAGCTAATTGATCTCAATTACTGACTTGTTCAAAAGGGGTGAATCTTGTTTGTTAAGTGAGCACTGAGGAAAGCATGTGCTGAAACGTTTGCTCGCCTTGTCTGTTTTTAAATTCACCTGCACTTTGCACTTTATTAATAAAATAATGTTTTCGTAGACACTTTCTGTCTCAATTGGATCAGTGTGCGGCTAGCCACTCTCTCTACTCTTAACAATAGTTAATACATTAACTTACATGAACTAACAATTTTTTACAGTATTTATTCATCTTTGTTAATGTTAATCAAAGATACAGTATTTATTGTTTGTTCATGTTAGTTCACCGTACATTTACTAATGTTAACAGATCAATTAAATATATAAAAAATGTTTAAATTAACACACATTCAAAGTATTGTTCATTGTTAGTTCATCTTTAAAACGCAAATTTTTTAAAATTAAAATCTGAGGATAGATGTCGTCCCTCCATTGACAGGCTACGCAACTACCACTTTGACGCTTCAAAAAGTTAATTAAGAGATCGTAAAATTAATTGAGTGGTTTAGTCCAAATTTTCTGAAGAGACACGATCGCTTTATACGCTGAACAGATTAAAGTGAGTGTTTTATCGGTGTGTGTGTGTGTGTCCACAGAGGGCGCTGTTGGAGCAGAAGCAGCGACGTAAACGCCAGGAGCCGCTGATGGTCCAGCCGAACCCTGAGGGACGTCCTCGGCGCTCTCGACCCCGTCGCAGTGAAGAACAAGCGCTTCTCGTCGAGCCACACGTCAGCACGGGCAGTGACATCATCCTAGACGGTGAGGTCATCACGCGCGACCTTTGAGAGCTCAATCACGACACTCCTCGCTGTGCTTTTAATGAGGCTACAGCGCTTTCAATGGTTTTCCAAAAGTTTCTCATGCACACTGACACATCGTATATACAGTCAAACCGTGATGTATTCAGACTCCTTCAACATTTCTCACATTACCACAGTTTATTCACTATAGTTTAGAAAATGGTGATGAAATATGACGAGTTATGAACTGAGTTGATATTTGACTGGTTTTTGTTCGTCTTTCTGTTAGACTGTCTCCACACATGAATTATGTTAAATATCTGTCAGCTGTTTAACTACACGATTAGATAATACCAGTTTAGCTCAACCAGTGACCAAGCAATGCTTCATTGTGTTCAGTGTGTGTGTAAAAAGAGCATTAGCAATTACAGACAAAACACTGAAGAAAACATGATCAGTTCAAAGTGTCCGAAGAATTATCGCTCCCAAATGTTACTGGTAATCACTATATGAAGAATATTTGGGTATAATAAATCACAGTTTACTTTATTTTGCTCTCCTCTAGTACAGAAATTAACTATAGTGTCCTGCACACACTAGTGAAGAAATATCAAAAATGATATCTGGTGTCTGAATCATTTTTGGTGTGACTGTATGTATACATGCGATACCGAAAGACCAGACGTACGTTCTCACGCTATTCTTCAGGCACAATCATTTACATTCAATCTCATTTGTGTCTAAAACACTAAACGTTTCTTGTCTCGGCATATTCAGTTATGAATTACATAAATTGTGTCAATTATGGCATATTTTCAATTAAAAATGGCAAAAGTATTTTGCATCAGTGGATATTACTGTTGGTTATGTAACATTTCTATCGTAAAACAGTTGTCAAATATTAAAGTCCCCCTGTAGTAAATAATTTTATCCCTAGAAACTCATCTTTGATCACCAAAATTACATATTTAAATATTTTCTCTTGAATGTAACTCGACACCCGTGCCTCATTTAGTATGCGTGGTTCTATGAATATGCAAATGAGCCCCGCCTCCACTCACTCACTCAGAGATCTACTGGTTGACGATCACACGTTGATCTGATTGGTTACAAGGTAGTTTGTGACGTCAGAAACACCAGTGATTTCAAACTGTGTTTTTGAGACTGTCTTTGGTTCACTGCCGTTTTAAGCAGAAAATACTCAGCAATGCAGTCGACTTATGAACTTACACATGGTTTAAGCGAATTAAAAACACCACATAGACACATAAACAACATTAAAAGCTGGATTTTTAAAGTTTAGGTACTTGCGTCTTACCACGCATTGTTAAAACTAAAGCGTTGCAATTTGCACTTGTCTTCAGGGAACAATAAGCCCCGCCTTCTTTGATTTGATTGATTTGATTGATCTCAATGATTCAGACATTAACAAGCACTGTTAGATGAGCACAGTGAGTCAAGAATATTAAATATTAGGCGGACAATTTGCACATTGTAATTATTGGGACGGCACGAAAGCGACATTTTCTAATCTATCCACTCGGCAGAGTATCTTCAATAAGCTCCGGTTTCCCAGGACACATTTGTTTGTCTCGTGACAGAAGGCCAAAACGAACTTAATCTGGAGTAATGCCTTACTCACTCCTGTCTCAATGTCATTTGTTTAGTAGTTTTTGCGTCTGTTATCTGTTTCTCAGGACTCATATCTGTTGTTTGTCCTTGACTCTCTCTGGGAAGGTTTTTTGGAGACTGAACATTAAATGACAGGCTTTTCTTTCTGCACCTGCTAAACAAAAACAAGCAAACAAATACTACAGCCATTTTTTAATTCCTATCCAATGGTTGAGAAGAAAGGAATAAACACGGTCACTAATAGGCTGTGACGGCTGTCAATCAAAATGTGGAGCGGTGATCCCCTGTTAGAAAACAAATGATGAATTAAAATTTTAATTTAACAGAATTTATCAAGTTGTTGCGTGCTGTGGTTGTTTTAATTCACATTCTTTCTAAAAATATGAACGTTTTTGGTTTAATATATTCGTAAGGCGAGACACTACAGGTGAATAGGGTAAAATTTTTAACTAGCAGATATCACCATGAAACTTTCCCAGTTGATTACACCTACATTAAGATGAGAAAAAAATTTATTACAAGTTTTCTGTAATTTAATGTTGAAATATGCAAATTAGGCGATATCTAATTAAATATGTGCTAATTTGCATATATAAAAAAAAATTAAATCTGAGTATTGGATAAAGCCAGGTTAAAAAATATTTTTTCATTGTGTTCACATATTAGATGGGAAAAATTACAGAGGGATTTATGGATATCTACTTTTGTTATCCTGTAAATCAGAATATACCGTCAATAGCCTTAAAAATAGATTTTCGCCATGTTTTTTGGAATAAAATGTTATATAAATCAGACTAGGAATAATATATTTACAAATCCCTCTGTAAATGTCTTCATAATATAACTAGGCACAAGACTGGAAGGTTTGGTGTATATCGGTGCGACTGAAGTGGAGATTTCGGACTTGGAGAATGAGAGAAAAGACATTTTGAGAAAACGGGCTTTAAAGATTTATCATCAGCCAATGAGATTGCTCATTCAGCCCTTTTACTTTCACGATTGGTTGCTGATAAAAAGGAAATGACCATATTTGGATCCGACAGCATTGCACAGGAGAGAGAGAGCTTTCTAACGCCAACTTTTGTTGAATATATGAGAAATCTACAGACGCAAACAGACACAGTTAGTAAAATAAACACCTAAATGTGTATTTCTGACTTTTTTTCTCCACAAGTCTGAAAGAAGATGTTATTAAAGGAGAACTCCGGTCAATTTTAACATTGAGCTCAATTTTTAGTAAATTTGTAGTGCTGTCAATACAGAGAACAACGACAAAAATCGGTGTTGCCTACACCGCATTATCCTCTTTTTAAAATTTGCACCCTATTGACTTGAATGGGGCAAGTTTTAAACCTGCTTTTATCCTCTTAACATATTTGATGTGTCATTACAAGTGCCCAGCCATGTTGAGTGATTCCTTCAGAGTGAACACGAGTGAATCTGACTGCAGTAGATGTGAAAGATATGAATAAAAATGATGTTATATCAGCCAGCGCACATACCTGTATTTAGTTCCTGTTTTCGGTCGAAGTCCAAAGTAGTCGATTGTCGAGTTCACGCGCATAGGTTTAGTTACTTAGATCACGCGCGTGAACTCGACAATCGACTACTTTGGACTTCGACCGAAAACAGGAACTAAATACAGGTATTTGCGCTGGCTGATATAACATCATTTTTATTCATATCTTTCACATCTACTGCAGTCAGATTCACTCGTGTTCACTCTTAAGGAATCACTCAACATGGCTGGGCACTTGTAATGACACATCAAATATGTTAAGAGGATAAAAGCAGGTTTATAACTTGCCCCATTCAAGTCAATAGGGTGCAAATTTTAAAAAGAGGATAAAACAGTGTAGGCAACACCGATTTTTGTCGTTGTTCTCTGTATTGACAGCACTCCAAATTTACTAAAAATTGAGCTCAATGTTAAAATTGACCGGAGTTCTCCTTTAAAGACAAATATCCCAAAATCTCAAAATTGACCAGTAAAAGAAAAAAAAACGATGTTTTTGCCTGCCCTGTCTCGCCTTAATATATAAGACTGTCAATGATCTAATTTCATGTTGTTTTATATTTTATTTGTTCATTGTTTATTTAGTTGGATTTTAGCTGGACTTGGTCAGAACTGTTTCAGAAATAGTGATCTCATCATGCCTTTGGACTCAGTGATGCTGAATTTAAATGACATAAAATAAAGACATGTTAAGTTACACTGATGTAATGGTGTTTTCTGGAAGGGACTAAAGAACAAAGTATGTTTATCGGCTGAAAGGCAGAATACAAATGTTTATATTAAGTTAGATAGACATTACATAACAGTTTCAGGTTATGTTTTAGTGTCGGTAACACAACTTATAATCATCCCACATTTGGTTAGTTTGATGATGGTGGTCATCCTACTGACAAAGAGATCTGGAAAAATCTGACGTGTGAGTGATTTCATGTGTGTGTTTGTCCGTCAGGCATCGACGGGCCCGCGGCGCTGCTGGGATCCGAGGCTCCGGATCTGGGAAGTAAGATCCAGGTTCTGTCGGTCAGTCAGACACAACAGTCCTCACCGCCCACCGCTGAAGAGCCCGAGACCGACGCCGACACCGACACACTGCTGGAACCCAAGACTGACATACACACACTGCTGCAGAGACGCGGTGAGACCATAGACTAAAGAAATATGGACGTAGTGTCCGTGACGTCACCTGTCGGTTCTGAAGAGATACATCTATATCAGAAATAACAGGCAGCGAGGCGGATTAGCTGAGGTGACGTGACGCTAACAGGCAGCAGTAAAACGGCTAGCAGTGACATCAGCGGCAATCCACCTGTCACTCAAGTGGCCACGCCCTTAATTATGCACAACTTTAAGGCTTCGTGTAATTTATAAAAAATTGTTGTCATGAAGGGCAAAATTAGCTATATAGACCAAAACCACTTTTTGCACCTGACTGTAAACATGTTTTTTTTCTGCTGTAAAGTCGGCCATTTTAACATGGAGGTTTATGGGATTGACTCTCTTTTGGAGCCGGTCTCTAGTGGCCAGTGGATGAACTGCAGTTTAAGTCGCATCAGTGTTAGATTCAAGAGAGAGACTGAATGTTGCCGCTTGGGTAAAACACACACACGCACACACACACACACACACACACACACACACACACACACACACACACACACACATACTGAGACGTATGATACGGACTCATGAGGAAGTGTCACTAGTTTCAGATTTTTCGTGGACCGCTTGTTTCTGATGTCGACACAATGTAAAGTTCTGGTTCTGGCCCTTGTTTTGGATGAAGAGTTGGCTGAACCACACAGAGAAAGGAACGATTGGTCGGTGTGGTTTTAGCCCCGCCCCTCCTCCTCTGTGATTGGACAGCTGGGTAAAAAGTAACAGCGATCACTTTTCAGTTCTCAGCGACTAGTGAAAAACCAGAAGCGTGCAGCGCTCTGCGTGAAATAAAGCCTTCAATGTGCTGGTGTTTAAATACACAGCGCTCCCATTGAAAACTATTTAACAAATATGCTGGCCATAGGAAAAAAACGCTTTGGTGAACACAAAAAACTTTTATATTAAAAAAAAAAAGAAAAAAAAGATTGATATTATTTATATACTGTTTTTAAACCATACAAGTTCCATACAAAAGAACACAGATATAAATAATCAGACATTTTTTAGATGTTTTAGTCCAGATTGAAATGTAAAACATTTTTTTTAAAGAAGTATTTATCTAAACAATTCATAATAAGGTATCTAGAACCAGCATTATTTTTATTATAATATGTTTTATTAATATTTGTATTTAGTTTTCATGTTAATTTTTGTAATTAAAATAGTGCTTTTGTAATTTTTTTATATTGCTATTTGTTTAATTTATTTTTATTTCAGTTTTATTTTTATTTTCCATTAAGTTGCTTCAACTTCAACTTAATGCCAATGCAACATTTCTAAGTTTTTCAACTAACATTTATGTTTTGAGCTTTCTCTTAATGAACAGAAATGAACTAGAATTATTCACAGTATTTTATAATTACCACGTTAATGACACTGTGCTTGTTCATTACCGTGATATACACTGAACACTGGCATGTTTCTACTGGGGACGTTTTTAAAAATGTCAAGAATAGCACACACACTCCCAGTGCAGGATGGTGAAGTGTGTGTGTGTGTATGTGTGTGTCTCAGGAGGTTGTGTGTAAATGGCAGATCTTGGGCTGTTGTTTCTCATCTCGAGCTCTCTAAACTCTGTTCCTCTCAGGACTGTCGGGCAGTATGAACTACGATGAGGCCAGCGAGGATGATGACGATGAAGCCGAAGAGCGAAGCCGATCGCTTTCCCCGAACACCGAGAGCACGCGTCCTGCGTCGGCCTCCAGCACTAAATCCACCACGGTGAGAGCCACACACACACACACACACACACACACACACACACACACACACACTCACACGCACGCTCACACACACACACACACACACACACGCACGCTCACACACACACACGCACACACACTCACACACACACTCTCACACGCACGCTCACACACGCACACACACACACCGTCTCACACACACGCATGCAATCACGCACGCACACACACACACTCACGCACACACTCACACGCACGCTCACACACACACACACGCGCACACACACACACACACACACAGTATTCACACATGGGATAGCATAACAATCTGTGGGAGTAGCAAACTCTTTCTGTTATATTTTTAATAACTTGTTCATTTACAAACAATTAGTTATATTACAATATAAGATTTAAATAAACAATATAAGATTCAAATAAACACATAATACAGCTTTTATTTAAATTTTAAATGTTATTTAAATAAGTAATAAAAATTGAATCAAATAATAAAAATGTGTTTAAAACATATTAATACTAATAATTAGATTCAAATAAATAAATAATTTTGATTAAACTAAATAATAATAAAAATTATTAAAACAAATAAATGAATAATAAAACAGTAGGTTAAAAAACAAGAGAACATTTGATTAAAATAATACATAATATAACTTTTAGTAAAAAATAAATAAATATTTGATTAAAATAAATAAAATGTAATGTAATAAAAATAGAATACTAAAAATGTGTATAAAATATATAAACACTGATAATTAGATTAAAAATAAATAAACAAACAAAACGCCTTAATAAAGGTGTATAGTATCAATATTGCTTTTTTGCTTAATTTTCATACACTGCATTATGGGTCATTTCGATTTCCTCTGAGACTGAAAGCCTTTTCTCAGAGACAAATGAAAAGCACAGCTTTGTCCCTGTAATGATTAATTATATGAATAGTAATAAGATGAAGTAATAGGTTTATTATAATATTTCAGTGGTTAGTGTTTTTATAGTGTTGTCATTCGCTCATTCACACAACAACAGTGTTTGGTGCTCGAGAACGCAAACCTTCAAATAAAATAATAAAGAGTGTGTTAAACGTGTTCCAGGAGTGTATCCCGGCGAGTTCCCCATCGGCCGAGGGCTCCTCCGTGGAGGTGGATAATCTGGAGGAGTTCGTGCTTCGCCCGGCTCCGCGCGGAGTCACGCTCAAGTGCCGCATCTCGCGGGATAAGAAGGGCATGGACCGCGGACTCTACCCAACATACTTCATGCACATGGAGAGAGAAGACGGCAAGAAGGTGACGATCCCAACACACTTCTGCTCACGCTCAGCAAGAAATTACACCTTCTTTTCTCTAAACTCCGATTTTTCTATTTATTTACTTTTTACTTTTTTTTACTTTTATTATTTAAATCATTTTTTTATTTACTTATTTATTTGTATTCCATTTTATACTTTTTTTAAATTTAAATGTATACTTTTTTATTTCAATATATATTTTTATTTTGATACCATTTACATTTATTGCATTATTTAAAATTGTTTTTATTATTATTTATGTTATTTTTACATTGTTTTTTTAATAAAAAAAAATTATTTGTTAAACTATTTATTTTTATCTAATTTATTTTTTTTAAACTAATTTATTTATTAATCTAATTCTTATTAATAGTGGAAATAATTCTCTGCGGTAACAAATGCTGTCAATCAAAAGATCGAATGAACAGGAAACATCCATAATTGACTAATTAAAACCTTAATTTACCTTCCATGTAAAGAGTACCCAGAAAAAGCGCTATATAAATGTAACAAGTTATTATTATTATTATAATAATCTCTCTCTCTTTCAATAGGTGTTTTTATTGGCTGGACGCAAGAGGAAAAAGAGCAAGACGTCAAACTACCTGATCTCTGTGGACGCCACAGATCTGTCCCGTGAGGGCGAGAGCTTCATAGGGAAACTGAGGTGCCTTTTGTTTCTGCAATTATTCACTCGTCACATATCAGGCGATTATTTCATCACAAGTGACATCATCCAAATGGGGTTTGAGGGATCCAATCATATTTAGCACTGTGAACTTATGATCGGATTACCCGTTCCTGTTCATTAGATCTTTTGTTACTGCAGATTAAAATAAACGAATAAATCGAAAATGTTAATTCATTTAAATGGATTAATATATTTTTTTATTAAAATAAATCAATAATACAAATTTAATTTGAAATAATTTAATGAACAAATTAATTTTTTAAATTGAAAAACAATGTAAAAAATTAATTTAAAATAATGCAATAAATGTAAATTGTATCAAAATACAAAAAATATATTTAATAAAATAATTTGACAAATGTAACAATTATAAAATGAAATAGAAATAAATAAGTAAATAATAAAAAAATGTTTTTAATAATAAAATAAAAAAGTAAATAAATAAAACAATCTGAGTTCAGATAGGACAAGTTTAGAGAAAACAGTCTACAGTGTAAAAAATTATATATATATAAATAAAAATAGATTAAAATAAATAAACTAAATTATAAAAATCGGATTCAAATCAATAAATAAATACAAAGAAAATGATTAACGTAAGGAAATAACACTACACTGCTGTAGTGAATGGAAAAAATAGGAATTTAATATTTTACACATTGTTAATATAAATTTCACAGTATAAATTTGCTCTTTATACATGCCTTTAAAACGTTCGGATTGCGGTCCATCGCACGAGGATGATCCATGGCATCTTAAAGATTGAAAACCCCTGATAGGCCCAAATAAGAAGCATTTGTCCTCCATAACCGAGTGCTGTAATAAAATGAGCCGCTTCACGTGTGCAGGTCTAATCTGATGGGAACGAAGTTTACCGTGTACGATAACGGCACAAACCCTTCGAAAAGCCTCGGAGCGCTGCTGGAGGAAACCAACACACGACAGGAGCTCGCCGCCATCTGCTACGTGAGTGTGTGTGTGTGTGTTCACATGTGTTCACACCAGGGCTCCCACGGGTCCTTGAAATCCTTACAAGTTTGTGAATCTGAAAAAGGCCCTGGAAAGTTTTTGAAAATAAACACACACAGATACAGGTCCTTAAATGTGCTTGAATTTATTTTGTGCAAGAAGTTTTCTGGGAAAAATTCCATATCATTCCCTCCCGCTAATGTGTTATTTCGCCAACAGTGGCCTATGCGCACTAGCTTGATTGATTTGCGTTAGCTACGAGCATTTACACGTTACGCTGAGTGTTTCCCGTGTGAGGTTCTTTGTGTTGTACGTTGCCATTAATAATGTAATTTGAGTTTCCTTTAAAAAAAATTAAAGATATTGTTCGATAAGTGTGATCTCTGATTGTAGTCCTTGAAAAACGAAAAGTAGTGCTTGAAAAGTCCTTGAAAGTCCTGGAATTTCATCGTGTGTGTGTGTGTGTTTTCAGGAGACCAATGTTCTGGGCTTCAAAGGGCCGAGGAAGATGACTGTGATCATTCCTGGCATGAACATGAATTTCGAGCGGGTCCCGGTTCGGCCCCCGTGTGTGAGTGTTTCTGCTGACAGCTGTCAATCAGATGGTCATTATGAGCGCAGACTGCGAGTGACGCATGAATGTGTGTGTGTGTGTGTTTCAGGAGCAGGAGTCTCTGCTGAGTAAATGGCAGAATCATTCACTGGACAATCTGATCGAGCTGCATAATAAAGCGCCGGTCTGGAACGACGACACTCAGTCATACGTGTTAAACTTCCACGGCAGAGTCACTCAGGCGTCCGTCAAGAACTTTCAGATCGTCCACGACAATGACCGTGAGTTACAGGAGTCCGTCACTAATCTGTGAAAGTCCCCCTGTGCTAAAATCAAGCTTTTAGTGTTGTCTCAGTGATTCCCAACCTTTTTTTTGTCTGAGACCCCCTTTTTCCCAAGAAAGTATTTGAGGCCCCCCTTCACATTTAATGATATTATCGCTCTTGTAAGCTTGCAGTAAGGATGACGAAATGTTGTTTTCAAACAAATGGTATGTTTACTATAACCAGATATGTTTATGCACAAATAATAGCCTATAATATTGAAAATACAATAACAAAAACATCAGTCGGCCCTTAAAAACTTAAGCCTAGGGGTAGCCTATAAATTGGCCCTATTTGAAATGCAATAACAAAATTATCATTATTCACACTGGTGTGTAGGTAAAAAAGAAAGAATATAGGCCATTACTAAATGACTGATGTCTGGGACATCAATACTTGCATGTTATTTGTGAGGCTTTATCAATGTAAGGCTTTATTTTTTAAGGCTTTTGGCGCTATAGCGAGCGATAATAAACTTGCGTTTATTAACAGAATAATGCGTCTTCCGGAAGAACATTGTAGCCGGAACTACTTCTCTCTGTGTTCGTCTATGGAAAGTCACGCAGGGCCTGGGCTACTCCGCATCCGAACCAGTGTAAAATAGTCCCAATGTAAACACTTATTATAGGAGTACCATAGCGGTTCAGGATAAGACAAAAACACGGATTGGAAAATGGATTCATGATGAACTCGCTCATTATATAAATTTTGTACATTTTGAACAGAAAAAAGTTAAGGACTTTTATTTAATGCTCTTTCCTCAAAACTTTTCAAAATATGACGCGACCCCCCTGTTGGGAACTGATGGTTTATGTGTCTATGTGGCGTTTTTAAATAAGACAAACCATGTGTAAGTTCATAAGTGGACAGCATTGCTGAGTATTTTCTGCTTAAAACTGCAGTGAACCAAAGACACGGTTTGAAATCGCTGGTGTTTTCTGACATCACAAACTACCTTGTAACCAATCAGATCAACGTGTGATCGTCAACCAGTGGATCTCTGAGTGAGTGAGTGAGTGGAGGCGGGGCTCATTTGCATATTCATAGAACCGCGAATACTAAATGAGGCACGATTCAAGCTATTTTAAGGCATGAAGGAAAAAAATCGTTTAATCAAAGATGAGTTTAAGGGATTAAATGATTGACGACAGCGGGACTTTAACAGTTAATGATAATAAGCCTGCTCTTCATATCGGAAGGTTTGTCTGCGCTGTTGTGATTGTGTGTTGGTGTGTTTTCAGCGGATTACATCGTGATGCAGTTTGGCCGTGTGGCGGAGGACATCTTTACTCTGGACTTTAACTACCCCATGTGTGCCCTGCAGGCGTTTGCTATCGGCCTGTCCAGTTTCGACAGCAAACTGGCCTGCGAGTGAATCTGTGACGCGACGCACACGAACCTCTTCCACTCAGGACACTAAAGCACAATCGCCTCGGAGGATTTGTGCTCCACCCGAATAGATCAGAAACAAGGACCAAATTAATTCGCTTTTGTAAATGAATCACATCAAATCATTTAACATTCGTGAGATAACATGCGAGTTGTTTACCTGCTTTCAGATGCACGGGATTTATGCTTTAATTGGACCAATAGAAAAGACACTGTGGGATATTGTGCAACGGAGAGATTTTTATGATATTTTCTGTGATGTTATGAAAGTGTCTGATGGATTTGAGAAGGACGATAGGGAGAATCTCACCTATATGGAGAAGTTCACTTTAAAATGAAAATTAAGTCTTTATTCTTTGCCCTTCTTTCTTTTTTGGACCAGGAAAGGAGAAATGTTAAAAAAAACATTGTTCTTTCATACATTAATATCGTGCAAAAGTTAATTTATTTCAGTAATTCAACTTAAAAGGTGAAACTAATATATTATATAGACTTAATACATGCAAAGTGAGATATTTCAAGCCTTTATTTGTTATAATTTTGATGATTATGAAACCTTTTCACAATATTCTAATTTTGATTTGGGGTTTTCATAAGCTGTAAGCCATAATCATCACAATTATAACAAATAAAGGCTTGAAATATCTCACTTTGCATGTATTGAGTCTGTATAATACATTAGTTTCACCTTTTAAGTTGAATTACTGAAATAAATGAACTTTTGCATGATATTCACATTTTTCCAGTTTCACATGTATGATGGCAATGAATAGAGACCAGCATCAAGCTTTAAAAAAGATGTGAAAATATCAGATGAAGATCCCCCTGGGGAGTTACGATAGGGTTTTGTAAAAACAACAACAATGAGATTTAATGTATTACTTAAAGAAAATGTCCTGCTCATGGCCGTTGATCTATTAGTTCACTCAAATATTAGGTCACAAGTTGTGAGAAATGAAGATTAATTTACTCTTAACTTCGATTTGTTTTTGTTTTTTACCAAACCCTATCGTATATTCTTAGAAAACGTGTCACATGGGAGCAATCTGTGATACTTTTTGCAGCTTATTTTTATCTTGATGCTGATGATCGCTATAGACGAGCGAGAACGGGACATTTTTTGAGGTCCGAAAAAGAAAGAAGCGCATTTGGCACTAGAACAACACCAGGGTGAGCAAATGATGACTTCATTTTCGTTTTAGGGTAAACTCTCCCTATAAGAACCAATTCTGGTCAGATTTCACATTTGAGATTAAAAGGAAAAAGTTATATTTTGTGTGAAGAAAATGAAACGGCAACAAAAAATCATGAAATTGTATGACAGTAAATGGGAATTACAGATGCACTATGGTAGTTAAAATGCGCTCCTAAAAATATGCTTCAATACAATATAATTTCTCTTTTTCCTTTTGATATTGGAGTGATATGAATATTTGTTTTCTTCATATTTACATTTTTATTCGGATGATGTTGTATTTTTGCATTCATGGTAGAATATGAACATTTTAACATCTTCTGTTTTTAAATGTGGTTCATTATGTGTCTTTTTAAAATCTTTGCTCACCAACAATCCCTGAGAAAACACATTGCATGTTGATAAACGCTGGTCTCAGTCGTCCAGCTTCCCTCTCGTGCCCTTGTGTTAACCTTTGAGAACTGACGCAAACACTTTTAAGAATGCACACTTCTGGTAATAACCGTTGCTGCATGGATTGTGAAAGTTGCCTTAACATGTTGCTGTAGTGTAAATAGTGCCTGAATGCTGTGTTTACATCATGAGAAACTAGAGAAAGGGAAGTTCAAGCACATTTGTTCCTGTTAAGTGTGTATTCCTATTGATATGACTGATGTGTGTGTTGATATTCATCATCTCTGTGTGTGTGTGTGTGTGTGTCAGCCAAGAGTGTATCGATATGTATATTAAAAAAGCAAAACATTTTTGTTTTCATTGATAACCTGTTTGCACAAACTGTATTTTATGATGACATTGTTGATAGAAATACAGTAATTAAAAGTCATAAATATTTGAAAAAAGAAAACTGCATTACTTTTTATCCTTATCATATGGGCTGGAAATACAAAACCTGCTACACATTTATCCATAAATAATTTTGTTATATAACTTGTACATATATTAACCTTCATTTTAATCTGGTAAACGCTGTACAAAAAAAACAGCGACATGTTTATTGATCATACAATTAGATAATTAGTGCAATTCAAATCAAATGTCTTTACTTTTTAAAAAGCTAGAATTATTTATTGTTATTAATATAACGTTATATAAAATATGTTTTCGCTTGCGTAGTAGTACCAGAGTAGTACGCGTGAACGGTTACTGCAGTGCGCATGCGCGGACGTTTGGCGTCGAATGCCGCCTTTTCTCAGTTTTCTGAGGTGAGTCACTTTTACCCTTTACCTGACGACAAATTCATTATATCATGAAGTTTCGGAAAGTTATGAAAGATCAAACATAAGATTGAGATTGTAAAGTGTGCGAATTTCAATTTAAATGTCTACAGGAGGTTTTCTGGCGCAAACGGTTCGTCACGCGCAATTTTAATGGACTAGTTGCACGTGGCCGCCATTTTGTGCACGGAGCGAATTGTCCTTAGCTTAGCACAGTTCGAGTACATTTTTCAAAGAGTAAATTTTATAAACAGACCACTAACGTTTTTAATGGTATATTTGTGATATTTAAATCTAAAATAAAGTGATAAACAATTATATTATAGTCAATATTCCATCTGACATGAAGGATATTGCTCAGTTGCTAGGGTTAGCTCTTCAGACAAACGATTTCAGTTCACGAGTGTTTGTGTTTACCGCCAAGTGAAACAATTTCGCCAGTTAAATAGATTAAACTATCAAGATGCCCTTGGATAAATAATGCAAACAGTTTCTGCAGCGCTTGGAGAATATAAAGCTAATTATATTGACATAACGTTACACCCTCAGGTAGGAATATTTATGACAGCTCAGCCCAGGCAGGGTTTGCTTGTCTTCGTGACATGAGAGTTTCATTAGAGCAGTTATTATATGTGTTATCTTTATCTATTATCTTCCACAATATAGCCAATATCAGAAAGGAGAAAATGCCACCAGCAGCACCCCGATGAGCTTGAGTCTTTTAGCTTGACTAGGCAGATGTGAACACCACACTCAAATTCAATATTATCACATTGGTTCATCAAAATATCCTTTGTTGCGTCAGTTATGCTCTGACTTTTTATTAGGGATGCTCCAATAGGATTTTTTTGATCATACTGATTTTAACAAAGAACTAGCAATTAGCCAATTCAGATACCGATAACGATTTTTGTCACTTGCTCACTTATTTTAAGTTTTGTTATTATAGAATATGGTTTTGATCGTGTTTTAAATTCGCAAAGTTCAAAACACATGCAATAAGATACACTATCTAGTTTATTGCTGCATAATCAAATAATTTTTATTGAACGGATTGATGCGTAATTCCAGTGCAGTTGCCTTATATATCAAGTATTAATTTAGCTACTTCAGGAAATATTTACTATAATATCATCTAAAATATATAATCTCAAGGTTTGACATACATAACTAAAAATGATTAGGATACTTGCATACTTAGAAATGCATGAAGGTGCATATCAAAACAAATGGCCTTTGTTTTAAAGAAAGATGGCGCATGCACAAAACACAACATACAAAAAAGTAATGTTGTGGTTCACTGATGTTGTAGATTTGCCGGAAAAACATGAAGTGGCGTGTTCATATCTCCAGTGCAGAAATACGGGAACACCCTCTCTGGAAATCCACCACTGAAGGAGCACAAAATTCGGTTTCTGAAGGGATCAATGAATTTCAGCTGTCCTCTGTAAAAGTCCAGCTGCAGTCGGATGATATTCGGCATCTCATAGTTATCAATATATTTGGCAGGTTTATAACCTTTCTTGTATTCCCCATCCGCGAAACCATAACACCAAAAACGATTCTTTGGATCCATTTTGTAAAGTAATTTGCGGTTCACTGTTTCCCCCACCACTCCCAGTGTCCAGTGGTGGTTGATTCCCACCTCCACGTCCCAGCAATGCAGACCCGAGCTGAAGCCCTGTGAGGCCAACACTCCCATACACAGCTTCTCTGGGAGATCAGACACTTTCATTTTCTTTAGCACGTAGCGAACACTGGTGCAATCCTTTGACACCATCAGTTTATCTGAGGCTGTGTCTGGGTCGAGAGTCACAGGAGCTGTAAACACAGATGAGCATAAACTACAGCGGTCAGTATCAGTGTACCAATATCAATGTAGGAATATGTGTTTGTGTTGTTATTTTTTCTGGTCCACACAATAAAAGTGGATGATGGTGACCAGAGGCGTGGTCCAAAAAGACATACTAACTGTACTTTTATGGTATTCATGCTACTAGGGAAAGGAAGACGGCTTCAGCTGACGCGTGACATTATTAAAGGGGTGGTTGATTATGATTTCACTTGTCTGTAGTTACTAACTGTAGTTAGTGTGTAATGTTGCTGTTTGAACATAAACAACATCTGCAAAAGTTACAACGCTCAAAGTTCAAAGCAAAAGGAGATATTTGCTTTTACAGAAAGTGTTTTTTAAGGACTACAACAAACGGCTGGTAGGAACTACACGACATTCCTCCCGGGTTAGTGACATCACCAACCCTAGAATTTACATAAACCCCGCCCCCGGAACACAATTTATAGATTATCATGACAGAAAATGCTAATCAATGACTAGAAGATAACTACATATAAGCTACATAAATTCATCAACTAACCGTTCAGAAATGTCCTGTTGCTTCTACATGTTGTCACTTCTTCTTGAGTCTCTCCATCATTGTCTGACTTCGGTTTGAACATAAAAGGCTAAACGTTTTTGAAATGTTCAGTGTGTGTGTGTGTGTGTGTGTGTGAGGTAAGAGCTCTTGAAGCTCCGCCCCCTGTGCTGGGAGCAGCAGCTCATTTGCATTTAAAGGGACAGACACACAAAATGGTGTGTTTTTGCTCACCCTCAAAAAGTGACAATTTTAACATGCTATATAAAAATATCTGTGGGGTATCTTGAGCTAAAACTAAAAGACGTCGGACTCTGAGATTTTGTTTTGGTAGGAACGAAAGTTTACATCGTATGTTTCTCCGGAATCAGCCAGCGTGAAGGACGTCTATATTCCGATTACTGGCGTTTTGCCGCTGAACTGCGTCATAGCTCATTACCATAAAGTTGAGCTACTTTCAACTTTCTGATTGACGCTCTGGTCGCTCAAAACGCGACGCTGATGTATTTGACGCTCCTTGCAGCTGAGAGAAGCCAGCTTCCATTGAAAATGAATGACTTCCGGTAACTTTAGGAGCTCAAGTCAGCGGCGGTGTGTACGTACAGTTAGCGTTGAGCCCTGGGCCCCTGTGTATAATATTCCCCCGAAAACAATCAAGATATTCCAACAGGAATTTTAGCATGTAATTCAAACAAAAAGTCTAAAAACGGTTTCCCCTTCTGATTCCCTCCTTCATGCTACTCTGAATACATAACAAACTCCCGTACAAGACACATATATACAAAAAAAAAAGCAATATATGGAAAGAAAACCCAGATATACAAATTTTTTATTTATTTTTTTGTTTCAAGCCTCTGGTCACCATAAACTGCATAAGAGTTGCGCAAAATTTTACATTTTTGTCCCCTGGAAATAAAGCATACAATTTTGAATTTTGAAGTAAACGATGTCTATAAGGAGACGTTATTACTTACGCGTTTTCACAAGGCTCTGCATTCTGGCCCAGCTGGTGAAGATCATTGTCTGAATGGGATAGTGTTGAAATTCCTCCATTTTGGGGCTCACCGTTGGTGCTGATGGGTGTTTGAGTCTGTGTGTACATAAATATGTGTAATTCATTTTATATTTAAGATAGTTTAGTATGGGATTTTAGCTGTATCAAAAAGCTAATAGCAAAAAGGCTCACTTTTCCAATGCATCACTGTAATTCTGAATGAGAAATGAAAAAGCAGAGTTAGTGCTCAGTCCATGTGTGTGTGTGCAAACATCATGAACATTGATTATTAGACACGTTGCGTCAGATTACAGCTCTCTGATTGACTTTAGTCCCTGGTGTCATGCGTATCCTATCTTTACCTGGGAGAAAGTGATGTTTTCAGCTTCCAAGTGCTTACAGAGAGCTGCCGTCCTCTCAGACAGATCCGACATCTGTGCGGACAGATCCTCCATTCTGGCCTTGACTTTCTTATCTCGATTTTGCATTTCTTTACGCAACGCTCCGATTCGTTGCTCCTCCTCCTCTCTAAGAAACCGACAGAGCTTCTCAAATTCCTTGTTGATCTTGCTTTCTTCCGCATTGGTGTGTTCCTGAAATGGTTTAAGAAGGTTTAATCCTTTCTGTTAAAGTCCCCCTGTGGTGAGAATCCAGCTTTTAAAATTGTGGATGCCCAATTATACCAGCCGCTTATATTTTTTACCAGCCACTTTTTCCGGGAATTCAAATTTATAAAAGAAAGTGCACTAGCATATTTTGAATTGCTTCATTACACATTTTTTTATTATTATTAATATATATTTTATTAATATAGGCAAATAAAAAGTGATGTGAGAAAAAAGACCATGGTCAAATTGCTACAAAGTTCATGTGTAGAGCCCCTGGTGATATTTCAAGCACAGTTTTCATGTTGTGTCGAGCCTCCTTAGTGTTTTTAAAAATAGCGATTTTGATGCTATTATTGTAGTGCCCCCATTCAAAAGGCATTTGACCGAAAATGAAAAAATGGTCAAACTTAAAAGTGGAGTTTCCATTTTAATGATGCTTTTACACGAATGTTTGACTCGGTAGATTAACAAAAAGAGCCTAGGTTCAATTTGGCGAGAGTTACCCTTTAATATAGCAAGAGAGTTCAAATGTTAATTTCCTGTGTTTTTGTCACTCTCTTCCAGTTTTTCCAGTTCTTCCCGTTTTTCCAGTCTTACATACCGTACCCATGACGAAAGATGTGGACATCTGGGTTACCGGTCGTTTTGAACCAAAGACGCGGTTTGAAATCGCTGGCGTTTCTGACGAACTACCTTGTAACCAATCGGGTTACGTGTGATCGTCAACGAGTGGATCTCCTAGCTTCTGTGAGTGAGTGAGTGGAGGCGGGGCTCATTTACATATTCATAGAACCACGTATACTAAATGAGGCAAGGGTGATGAGTTACATTCAAGGTATGTTTAAGGGCATGACGAAGGAAAAAAAACTTTTAAATATGTCATTCTGGGGATCAAAGATGAGTTTTAAGAGATAACATGATTGACGACAGGGAACTTTAACATATTTGTACTGATTGAAACGCTAACCACATACCTTAATGAGCTCAGCCTCTTCCACACAGCTGTCATGGGCTTTCTTAAAGTCAGCGAGGGTCACCTCAAGCGGCCCATTTGTCCTTTTACAATCTCCTGGAATCACAGGATAAACTCTTAAAAACAATCTTGAAGAAATCAAACACTCACTCAAGTTAGTTTTCCAAACTTCTCATACCTTTAAATTCCCAGCAGCCTCTTCGACAGGAGAACACTTGTGATTTTCATGCTTCTTTGAAGTGTAACAGACCACACAGATGGGCTGCTTGTCATCAAAGCAGAAGAGTTTGAGCGTCTCGTTTATGCAGTGGACAAACGTCTCCTACAACAGCTGTGTGTTTTCTCGTCTTGAAGGATTCGCAGAGCGCTCTGAACGCCAGGCTCTTGGTGGGCTCGTCGCGTGAGCATTTCTTACGGCAGACCGGACACTGCGGCTCTTTTTCAGTCGTCCAGAAACGCTGGAGGCATTCAGCGCAAAAACTGTGGCTACATTTCAGAGTTACCGGATCAGTGTAGACATCACAGCAGATGGGGCATGTCAAGTCCTCCTCCAGGAAGGACAAAGCGTCTGACATGACTGTAGATAATCCTCAGTTGAAACTTATGAAACCTGCTTTAGCTCTCCACTTGACCCAAGCCTTTCATTTCATTCACTTTCATTTCAGTAGAAACCATAACAAACCACTCCTCCCTCCAAAACAACCAGGAAATGATCAAATGGGATATGGCACCTAAGCTTAAAGTCTTAAATTATTCATGCCTTAAAGTGTGTATGTCAGGTTACTTTTTTTTTTTAGATATATTAAATAAGGTTTAGATGTCTGAGTGAAAATGTAATTATCATTAAAATTATTACTGTAACTGCCCTACAATAAGCTTTATAGCCATTTCTGTCAAGATCATATTTTTAAAACGCAGCTGAGCTGTGACGTCATATGAGGGAGACGTGCCAACAAAGTTCTATTCAAGTATGGAGAGTTTTGAGTCTGAGGAGATGCAAAATCCCCCTCAAACCTATACGATGGCCCACAGCCATACAATTTTGAGCCTCCCAGGCGGGAGACAGATGAGGAGCCAAACAGAAATGTAAATAATTAATATCGAAGAAACATTTAAATATCTGGTGTGAAGAAGAACCAGTGGAGAGTTGGTCAGGTGTCTGGTAAGTATAGGCGTAACGGTATGAATTCGTATTGAACCGAAACGGTACGGGTGTCATGGTTCAGTGCATTAATATACACGGAGAATACACAGTATAAAAATAAATTAAACTCGCGTGCAAATTAATTAATGCAGAACTACTGTTAGATACGCGGGTTATTTAGGGACACCTAATCTGTAGATCCGCCTTAGCTCTGAAGCTCCGTGGCTATAATGAACAGGCTGCGATCGATGTCGATATTGCAATGCTGGAATATGTTGGTTGGTGTGTGTGTGTGAGTGTGTGAGAGAGAGGGAGAGAGAGAGAGAGAGGGGCGCGGGCGCGATCGACTGCTTTACTACAGTAGCATACACCGTAGGCACCGCATCAGCTGCCAGTCTCACTCGGGTTTTAAATCCCATTTTATTACTCATGAGATCTCCAACCGCGTAGTCCTTCTCAGTGAAATGGCCGCTGCACATGACCGAAGTCTTGGACACCGAAGCAGCACTGAAGTCGGCGCGTTTGGTCCGAACAAAGTTGACCCAGGCACGGCACACAGTGGACTCTGTGACCGGTTTTAACGGTGTTTTTGCACCCAGCACAAACGCAGTAATTCACCATCGTGAAAATACGCCTGCGTATACTAACGACCTAACTTAAATAACTAAATAAATGTCCTAATCACTAATTCTCTTGCTCTATCACTCGTGCAATTATCAACACAGCTCAGCGAGCGGGGGAGACGTCTCCCTCATATGACGTCATGCGATTCGTTTGGAATGAGGAGCAGTTTTAAGGGAGGACTGAAAATAACGAACTTTTTCATCTTATATTCTGCCTTTATGAATCGAAAAACATACAAAACAATACATCAACTTGTCAAACGTGTATTTCCCCTCACTATTTTGTGTTAATCAAAATAAAAAATTTAACCTGACATACACACTTTAAAGGTAGGGTAGGTCAGAAAACTTTTATTCAAATTTGTTTAAACTGTCTTTATATACCAATACATAATTAAAATGCAAGTACTCTGAAATAGAGAGTTTAAAAAACTGAGTGACTCTAGTGTATTTAATTTTCAATAAACACAGCTCATTAATTCCATTCACTCTCACCTAAAAACGGGTGCGCGCACGTGGGCAGAGCGCGGTGGTAGTCATGGCGACGGAGAGTGACAGTCGCGCAAGCCAATCACTTGTTTCATCCCGGTAGGAATTAATGAGCTGTGTTTTTTGAAGATTAAATACACTATAG
Organism: Phoxinus dragarum; assembly: GCA_033366665.1. Taxonomy (NCBI): domain Eukaryota; kingdom Metazoa; phylum Chordata; class Actinopteri; order Cypriniformes; family Leuciscidae; genus Phoxinus; species Phoxinus dragarum. The sequence goes on from JARPMJ010002553.1 coordinate 59,405, forward strand.
TCACTCAATTTTTATACTCTCTTTTTCAAAGTACTTACATTTTAATTATGTATTGGTATATAAAGACAGTTTAAGCCAATTTGAAAAAAAGTTCTTTAGACAATTCTTACCTACACAACCTTTAAAATATTTTGAATGTAACTCGACACCCTTGCCTCATTTAGTATACACGGTTATATGAACATGCAAATGAGCCCCGCCTCCACTCACTCACTCACTCAGAGATCCACTGGTGGACGATCACACGTTGATCTGATTGGTTACTGGGTAGTGTGTGACGTCAGAAACACCAGCGATTTCAAACCGTGTTTTTGAGACTGTCTTTGGTTCACTGCAGTTTTAAGCAGAAAATACTCAGCAATGCTGTCGACTTATGAACTTGCACATGGTTTGTGTTAAAGCAGATTAAAAACACCACATAAACAACGCATAAACAACATTAAAAGCTGGATTTACACCACAGGGGGGCTTTAAATTAAGACATATGTTTTACATCAGTGAATTAGTAAGTACTTGTTAACTTAAATTTGTTGACTATATTCTCATAAGGCAAGTAATGTATAGTCTCATAATCACATCTGGGTTTTATCCAACAAACAGCAGTTTAATTTGTAAATAGAAGTAGGATTGATAGCCTTGCTGTCAACAATACATCATTTAATTTCCATTGATAGTTAAATTGTAATTTTTCACAATATTACAATTTTACTGTCTTTTTGATCAAATAAATCCAGCCTTGATGAGCAGAAGAGACTTTTTTTCAAAAACATAATCACATTTTTGACAAGCAAATGTTAAATTACTTAATCTGAAATATAGCAAATAGTTAATTCTATATATGGAAAATAAAAAAATTCAGGAACATTATTTTAGTTCAATCAGGAGCAATAATTAAGTACTAATAATACAAAATTCAGAAAATATCACATGTATTTTGGTAGCATGACTATTGATGCTTTTCACATTGATTGCATGCGTTTAAACTAAGTTTAATAGTAGCCTACAGTGCACCAATATTTACTAATTCATTATCGTCCATGCTGTATGATACAACCAGGTAAACATTCTGAGGCTGAGTAAATTAATAAAAATATATATTTAAAATATATAATAAGGGATGGCAAATTCTGAGGCCGCAAAATATCTGCGTTTCATAAAATCGCCGCTAGATGGCAGTGTGCATCCATGCATCTTGACTTTAGGACATCACTGGGCATTTCACATTTGATTTTCTTTAAAAGAAAATTTAAAGTGTTTCCCAAACAGCTGCACACTTTTTTGCTGGTGTGCAAAAAAAAGAAGAAGTTTGCATTGATTCAGTGAGTGTTTCCTTAGATTTCATTAGCGTGTTTTTCCTCCAGCATATGGTGACTAAGAGTCCTACAGCTTCATAGCGCAGTTCTCTGCATGGATCTGAGCACTTTTGTGTACTTATTAATCACAGTGGGGTCCTGCAGCTGCTGTTTGAACACTGGCGTATAATTAAAAGTATAGTTCTCACTCAAAAAAGCAAATCGTCCTCATTTAAAACGTGCTTTTTAATGATATAAAGCACAAGTTGAATGGTGCTTTGTCATGCTTTTTGGATGATCTGAACTAATAACCATGCAAAAATTCCTTCTTTCTGTGTCCCACAGGAAAATATAACAGCACACAGGTTTGGAACGACATGAGAGTGAGTAACTAAACATATTTTTTTCTCTCTGGACTTTTCCTTTAATAAACGCTCAGAAAAAATAAGAGATGTAGAGAGATCTATCACATAAGCAAGAGTAAAAGACAGATATGAGGCAGGAGCTGTGGTATTTGTGGGACCCAGGTGTTTCTGTCGGCTGTGTGATGTGTGCGCTCGTCTCCCAGAGCTCTGCCGAACTGCTCGATCCATGTGGGACTCGACGCCGCATCAAAGCCAGAACACTGTTTGCTCACCAATATTGTCCATGTCAGTTTTACTCTCTCTCTCTCTCTCTCTCTCTCTCTCTCTCCTCTCTCTCTCTCTCTCTCTCTCAGTCACAGGTAAACTGATCTGGGATGCTTTAGGGAACACGTGAAATTTCCATTTTGCGTATAATTATGTTTTCCACCTTGCTCCTTCTTTGTTAAAGAAATAGATTGTCCAAAAATGATCGTCTGATCTTCATTTTTTTTACTCACCCTCATTTGGTTTGAAATCCATGAAGAGCTGATTATTAAAATAAATTTTTTTTGCAAAGCATAGCAGATCACTAAAATTACTCAGAACTCACTTGAATCTTCATAACATAATCATTTCTCCACCAAGTCTCAACTTCTAATAGTATTTTTTTATCCTACTTCTGATTAATTGTCTCTTGTTATAGTTGCCATTTGTCTTGTTTTGCTTGGGAAATGCAATTTATATATATAAAATATAGGGCTGCGCAATACATCGAATTTATCGAAATATCGCAAATGTATATATCGCAATATGCATATCGCAACAGCTTGCAATAAATGGGGTCATGAACAAAAGACAGTTTTTTTTAGCATTAATAAGTGTCAGGATATATTTAATTCATACAGTGAAAACTAAGCAATGTTTTGTTTTTATATTTTATGATTCAGTATCTTTTATTAAATAAAGCTAATGTAGGATAACCTGAAACCCTGTGGTTTACACTAATGTTAAAACAACACTTCTTATGCTACAGTAAAACACTGATGTTCACTTTCAGAAGTTATAAGGATGTTTTCTTGTCATAAAAAGAATGTGAAACATGTAGGTTATATCATTTTAAATATATTTTAAAGATAATTTAAGTTTATTTTACACACTTTAAGCATTATCGTATCGTATATCGAATATCGCATTATTTAAGGAGTTATCGCATATCGCATTTTTCTTCAATATCGCTCAGCCCTAATAAAAAACATAATTTATTTTATTTTAAAATGACAATGGTGCATAAATATTGACAATACTTCATTTGTTGGTGACTAAGCATACGCTACTGGTGTAAGTGACATTCAGTGGCCCTTTGGAAATTTTCTGAAACTGAAAATTTTCTTTGATAGAATACAAAAAAACATCGCATAAATTGTCAAAAGGACATTTTTTGCATGCCGTCCACGTTTGCATTACCGGACCCTCTGTGTATGTGTAATAAGTGCATCTCATTTCAGCTTTCACACATGAATTCAGACCTCCGCAGAAATTGGATTAAATGCACAATTTCACCAGATGGACCAGAGCTGCTTACAAAGTGCCAGTCACCTTTTCAGCGGATGTCTCATCTCTGTTGAGAACAGTGGGATATGTAGACAAACAGACCATCACTGCCAAGGGCAAAGTTTCCTTGGAAGGCCTCTTGATATACAGGTGCATCTGTCCAGGTTTCTGTGGGCAAAACTTCAAAATAAGCACAAATTCATATCTAATTCTGGTCGTGTGCTATTTCCCAGCTAACATGGGACTTCCTCAGAACATAGCTAACTTGGAAACTAGACAAAGTTATGAACAAATGTTCTTCCAGTAACTCAGAATGTTCCCACTGCGCAATATGGCGTCGGAGTGACGTCTTTTCTATGACATTTTTGGACGTCCAATTTCGGTTGTTTTGTAACGCCAGACGACGTCTTTGTTCGACATCTACCGCACGTCTAATGTTGACGTCCGTGGGACCTCCGTGTTATTTATAGTCCAAATGTGCTCGTTTGTGGACGTCTTTTCAACATCAAATTTCACGTGTGTTTTTATACAACTTCTATAGTCCCATGTTTCAAAAGGGTGGAGGACGTGTTTTCCATACCATTGTATTTACATTTATGCATTTGGCAGACGCTTTTTATCCAAAGTGACTTACATTGCATTACACATTTATATTCCTATTAGTTCTTGCTTTCCCTGGGAATCGAACCCATGATCTTGCGTTGCAAGCACCAGTGCTCTACTACTTGAGTTTTTGGAAAACGATCTTAAATAATTATTAATAATCTGTATTCATATGTATAAATCATGTTGATAACAACAATGTTGATATTTGTAAATAAAAAAAATATGATATATTAATCATGTAAATTTCCTGCACCTGTCATAGACGTCCAACAAATTACCCATTTCAAAGGTCAAATGTTGAATGTCAATATGACGTCCAAGTTGGGTCATGGTTGGACGTCCAAATTGTGGACCTAGTTTGGACGTTGAATAGATGTCCAGAATTGGTCATGGACCGACGGACCCAATATAGACATGATCTGCACGTCTATCCGACATCCAGTGTTTAGTGGGTTTGTTCAAAGTTAAACATTCTTCTATACATCGTTCATGGAATGTTTCAGTTGTTCAGATGTTTTTTAAATGTAACTACCGGTACTTGTTTCGGAATGTTCAGAGAACATTCAAAAGTAACATTCCATAATGTTTAAAGAATGATCAAATGGAACGTTCACATAACCAAGTAAAAATGTTTTTAAAACATAAACTGGACGTTCAGAGAACATTCGGAAATAACGTTTCTTGACTTAATGGGAACATTAGCAAACATTCTTGTGCATATGGACCACAAAACCAGTCACATGGGTCAGTTTGATGAAATTGAGATCACATGAAAGCTGAATTAATAAGCTTTCCATTGATGTATGGGACGATATTTGGTCGAGATACAACTATTTGAAAATCTGGAATCTGAGGGTGCAAAAAAATCTAAACATTGAGAAAATCTCCTTTAAAGTTGTGCATTTATGTTCACGATTGTGCTGCATTCACTCACAAAAATACATGTTTTATATATTTACGGTAGGACATTTACTAAATATCTTCATGGAACATGATCTTTACTTAATATCCTAATGATTTTTGGCATAAAAGAAACATTTATAATTTTGACCCATACAATATATTGTTGGCTATTGCCACAGATATACCCGTGCGACTTTTGTGATCCAGGGTCACATATTTTTGTTCGCTGTGAGGAAAATATATTCTCTTTAATCCCTCAGTTGTTTCTCCTAGACGGCGATGAAAATAAGCTGCAACTTGAGCAATTGAGGTTTCCTCTGGTGTAGGATATGAATTGGGCTTCAGGGATGGAGGACCAAACCATGATGCGGCCAGTGTTCAACAGCTCCAGAAGCTCGCGTTTAAAGGTGTAACATCAATTCAGAAAACATTGACAGCTGTGCAATTGAGCCGACTTTTGCAGGTTGTGTTCAGGAGATTAATTCGTACCTAAAAATGTCTCAAATTGTTTTTTTTCCCCCCTTTTCTTCCCAGGCAATAGAGAGAAAAGCATGTTCTGTGCTGGCAGGATGGAGAAATGAACAGGATCCCAGGGAGCACATGGAGATTGGGTTCCAGATCGGCTGTTGTTCTGTAGACGGGACACACGCACACAATCAGGTACAGAGTGATGAGTTTCAACATCAAATCAGACGCACAAACACACACATGCACAAACACATACATGTGCAATTATACCTAAAGCTGCTCTAAGCGATTTCTGTGCACCAGGGGCCTCATTTCAGTCCCTCCAGAAAAACGCGATTATGCGATCGCATGATTCAATGCAAAATCAGCCAAAGTCCGCATATTTATGCGGGGGGCGCATTTTTTCAAATATGCCGCACTTTCGCCGCATAAATTGCAGATTTCCGCGCGCAAAATATGCATGATTTCATAATCCCCGCATTTTCGTTGCAAAAAGTCACATATCTTAGCAGAAAGTTGAAAAATGTTGCGTTTACTTCACACAAGCGCAGCCATTTGCCCTGTTGCCATGGGAACGTTATGAAGTGACGTAATTCCGCGACATCATTGAAAAGCTGCAAACCACGTAATGCTGATGAAACCATGATGAAGCCCGCAAATCATTCTCATTTGCCAACAAACATAAGCGCAAAAGACCGCGCAAAGCAGTTTCCCAGTGTGTCACATGACAGTGGGGGCAAATTATTTTGTACTCCGTGCAACTGTGTGTTGGACCACAGGCGGAAGTCGACGCTGGACAACCACTTTGCCACTTTGTCATTTTTACAGAAGTTGTAGCATATTCATTTTGTAAAGCTACAGAACTTGTTCGACTCATCAATGTTTTGTAAGTTTGAGCCATGTGTTTATTAAGGTCTGAAATAAAACAAGATGAGAACTTAAATATTCCCAGCACTTTATGTGAGGTAGTATGCTTGCTTATCATAGGAAGTAATAAGAAATGACTCTTTACATTAAAGTAAAACTACAAAGTTTGCTAGGCCAAAAAGACCGTTAAAATGGGTTTTGCGTTAACGCCGTTAATAACGCGTTAACTGACAGCCCTAATTCAAATGTATCAAAAGTGACAGTAAATGTTACAAAAGATTCTATTTAAAATAAATGCTGTGGTTTTGAACTTTCTATTCATAAAAATATCCAGTTTCCACATAAATATGAAGCAGCACGACTGGTTTCAACACTGATAATAATCATAAATGTTTCTTGAGCATCAGATCATCATATTATAATGATTTCTGAAGGATCATGTGACACTGAAGACTGGAGTAATGATGCTGAAAATGCAGCTTTTGATCACAGGAATAAATTACTCTTTAATATATGTTCACATAGAAAACAGATGTTTTACAGTCTAAAAATATTTCACAGTTTTTACTGTAATTCTGATCAAATAAATGAGCATCTTCTTCTTTCAAAAACATTACAAAAAATCTTGACGACCCCAAACTTTTGAACGGTAGTGTAGATTACAATAGAAAACCGCTATTCTGAAATAAATTCACTGAATTTTTTGCTATTCTGAATTATAATAATATTTCACTGTTTTTTTAATCAAATGAATGCAGCCTTGTTGAGCAAAAGAGACTTCTTTCAAAAACATTACAGTGTTTAAAAACTTTTTTTAAATGAAATTTTGACTTTCGAATTCAAATGGAACACAGTGTTTTACTGAAATTGCCAACTGGAGTCAAGTAAAGCTCCCAGAATGCATTTTGAGGGGCGAGTTAACCTTTTCTGTTCAACCAGCAGCAAATCTGCACAGAAGAACAGAGAGTTCCAAGTGTGTGTGTGTGTGTGTGTGTGTGTGTGTGTGTGTGTGTGTGTGTGTGTGTGTGTGTGTGTGTGTGTGTGTGTGTGTGTGTGTGTGTGTGTGTGTGTGTGTGTGTGTGTGTGTGTGTGTGTGTGTGTGTGTGTTTGAGAGTCACATGCAGTGTATGGTGATGAATGGAGGGACGGCAGAAACTCGTTGCTCGGGTAACCAGACGTCCGTGGGTTGAGATAGACACGATCCGCTGGGATGCAAAGCAGGAATGCCTCATCTAGCAATTACAGCGTGCAGCACGGAGCAGAACTTTATTAAAGTTACACAAATGTCTCATATTTCTCTCCGTAGACCAGACTCATCTCTCTCTAGATCAAATTCATCTCTCATCTTTAAAAAACTCCCCAAACCTATTTACTCCTCTCTGTAAGTCATTTAAGAGATTGGTTGAAGCTCTTTAAGAAATGCTGGATCGTGTTTCACCCCTACAAATAAAAAAAATATATAAAGAAAATATGAAACTATAATGTGCATTTAAAAAAAGTCTATTATTCATACATACATTATTTATTCCTAAGTATAATACATAAATTAAGCCCAAACACACACACATTCTCATTATTAAAGGCAGTCACACACACACACACAAAAAATGTAAATGCATTAAATACACAAACATTTACCATTTAAAATCTATATAAATTATTATAAATATTAAATATTAAAATATATTTGGTATACGTGCTGCTCACTGAAAAGTGTATATATATATTTTATAAATATTAAATATACCATATTCTGTACGGTAATTATAATTAATATTATGAAATAATACATATTAATTATAATTAATATTAAATATATAATATTCTGTATGTGTTTATGTGTGTATGTGTATATATATAATTATTATAAATATTAAATATACCATATTCTGTATGGTAATTATAATTAATATTATGAAATAATAACTATTAATTATAATAAATATTAAATATATAATATTCTGTATGTGTTTATGTGTGTATGTGTATATATATTTAATTATTATAAATATTAAATATACCATATTCTGTATGGTAATTATAATTAATATTATGAAATAATAACTATTAATTATAATAAATATTAAATATATAATATTCTGTATGTGTTTATGTGTGTATGTGTATATATATTTAATTATTATAAATATTAAATATACCATATTCTGTATGGTAATTATAATTAATATTATGAAATAATAACTATTAATTGTAATAAATATTAAATATATAATATTCTGTATGTGTTTATGTGTGTATGTGTATATATATAATTCTTATAAATATTAAATATACCATATTCTGTATGGTAATTATAATTAATATTATGAAATAATAAATATTAATTATAATAAATATTAAATATATAATATTCTGTATGTGTTTATGTGTGTATATATATAATTATTATAAATGTTAAATATACCATATTCTGTATGGCAATTATAATTAATATTATGATATAATAATTATTCAGTATTATAAATATTAAATATAACATATTCTATATATATATATATATATATATTAAAATATGCCATAGTCTGTGTGTGTGTGTATATTGAGAGAGAGAGAGAGAGGCCTATATTGATTTTGGTGTGAAATATGACCCCTTTCTTGACAGTTTTGTTGGATTCACGCTATTATTGACACTTTCCTCAAACATGAAACAATTTGTAGTTTTATTTTCCAATATTTGTTGGCACTGGGTCGAGAAACATCATATGACACCGATTATTTTTGAGCAAATATGTAGCGGTTTAGAAGACGCAGTGATTACAGAATGATGAGTGTTTATAATCCACTTTCCCACATGATGTAACATGGTTTTATTATTCAGGAGATTAGAAAGCGAGTAAGAAGTGTTAGTTAATATCCTCCTCGGGCTGTCATGAGTAATGTGTCTTTATTCGTCTTAATAGATTTGACAGGAAGCAAATCATCCCTGCGATTTCCCTCCATAATATATGAGCGACTGAGGAATCGTAGAGGTGTGTAAATGGAAAAGCTTGTCCAGCAAGCACTCATTGATCGGATCCGACGTCTGGTTCGATACATGGCAAACCGCTGCGAGTGATTGCGATAAGCAGTGGTGTGTGTGTGTGTGTGTGTGTGGGGGGGGTTAATGGTTTGCCTCGTGTTGGTCTGTGGCTAATGAAGGTTTCACTTTATTGAGTTCATAGTGCAGCTTTTCCTCTTGTTGAATCCATGACTTTGATTTTATAGATCATATATTTCATGCAGCATGAAATTAAAAGGGGTGTTTGAATATGATTTCACTTTTCTAACTTTAGTTAGTGTGTAATGTTGCTGTTTGTGGATAAACAACATCTGCAAAGTTACAACGCTCAAAGTTCAAAGCAAAGGGAGATATTTACTTTTAAAGAAATTGCTTTTTAAGGACTACAACAAACGGCTGGTAGGAACTACACGACATTCCTCCCGGGTTAGTGACATCACAAACCCTAAAATTTACATAAACCCCGCCCCCTGAACACGATTTATAGGTTATCATGACGGAATATGCTAATCAATGACTAGAAGATAACTACACATACGCTACATAAATTCATCAACTAACCATTCAGAAATGTCCTGTTGCTTCTACATTTTCAGCACACAAATTTTTGAAGCTCCGCCCCCTGTGCCGGGAGCAGCAGCTCATTTGCATTTAAAGGGACAGACACAAAATGGTGCATTTTTGCTCACCCTCAAAAAGTGACAATTTTAACATGCGATATAAAAATATCTGTGTGGTATATTGAGCTGAAACTTCACACACACACTCTGGGGACATCAGACTTATTTTACATCTTGGGAAAAGGGCATTTTACCCTCAGGCTAAAAAACATCCGTCATCTCTCACACAAGTAAATAATAATGCATGTTTGTAGATGTATTACTAGATACAGCAGCATTGCATATTATTACATTGCATTTAATAGCACAAGCACATTTCTAAATCAATGCATTTGACAAAAAGGGTTTGAAACGAACCTAACATCCATCACATCTGTGCTTTGCATGTGAATGATTCCTCTAATCACGTATGTTTAACATGCTTTGCAATTTCGTGCATCTCTAAATTTACAGTTTCATATCCATTTGTGTCTTTAAAAGCAGAAGTAATCTGATAATAGAGAGACTAGAAGATTCTCTAGCAATAATATTCTTACGGCTTTAATGAAATAAAAGAGCAACTTTATGTTGACTTTGCTGATATATAACCGGATTAAATGAAATCCTCCTCCTCCTCATTAAGGAACTCATTTGGGAGGAAAGATCATTTTATTGAGTTCGAATGTCAGGCTGTGGGTTGCCATGGAAATTAATGCACAATCCGTGTGCATCTAAGTATTTAAATTTATAAGAGCTAATATATTCTGATTAATAATGCATGCGATTCATAACGAGCTCTGAGAAGTGTGCTCAAAGTTTAAAGTAGTGTTTAAAGAGATTTAAGTTTTTATTGTCTGTAATCCCGGCAGATTATGCAGGATTATGTGGGCAGCGCTGAGGTTAGATTAGAGATTACCCTCGTCTGCTGTGTAATCCAGCTCTGTTTAATAACATTTCATACTGAGATCAGGGGAAACGCTCAGTAATGGGATATTAGCATCTCTCCTCCTCATGTTAACATGCTAGTTATACAGTTTCAGCAGTAAATTCAGCAGAATCAAACAGTAAGCCTGTGTTTAATGTGTTGTTTTGTTATTGACTTATTAGGATGTTGACTTAGATCTAATTTGATGTGAATTTGTGATATGAATATGCGTTTGATTGGACGCAGGACCTTTGACAGCAAAAGCGTCTATTTATTCATTCAGGATATGAGTTTTGTCTTGTATCAAATGAAATGATTCAGCAATATCACAAGCATACGTGCTGTCTTTCCCAAATAGCAAAACAATTGCTAAAGTTATATTGATTTTATTAAATAGTTCAATAAGCAATTTAGAGTTAGACACACTTTTGTCTGTTTTTACATTATTTTGTAAACGTGTGGCAGATGGATAAATGGATGGATGGATAAATTAATAGATGGATGGATGGATAGACAGACAGTTAGATTGATGGATAAATGGATGGATGGATAAATGGATGGATGGATGAATTGATAGATGGATGGATAGACAGACAGTTAGATGGATGGATAAATGGATGGATGGATGGATGAATTGATAGATGGTTAAATGGATGGATAAATGGATGGATGGATGAATTGATAGATGGATGGATAGATGAATTGATGGATGGATAAATGGATGGATGGATTAATTGATAGATGGATGGATGGATAGACAGACAGTTAGATGGATGGATAAATGGATGGATGGATGGATGAATTTATATATGGATAAATGGATGGATGGGTGGATGAATTGATGGATGGATGGATGGACAGTTGGATGGATGGATTGATAGATAGATAGATAGATGGATGGATGGATGGATAGACAGATAGATAGATAGATAGATAGATAGATAGATAGATGATAGATAGATAGATTAATAGATAGATAGATAGATAGATAGATGATAGATAGATAGATAGATAGATAGATAGATAGATAGATAGATGATAGATAGATAGACAGACAGATAGATAGATAGATAGATAGATAGATAGATAGATTGATAGATAGATAGATAGATAGATAGATAGATAGATAGATTAATAGATAGATTAATAGATAGATAGATAGATAGATAGATAGATAGATAGATAGATGTTGAAACTCAAGCAACAAAAAAGTCAAGTCAGTAATGAACAAACAAAATCAATTTTTTACGTTAAAGCTTTGAAAGTAAAACTACAGAAATATTCCACGTGTTAAAATGACACAAGTGTGATCGCTGGAATGAATCACTAACTAGTTGTTAACAGTGTTTACATGGATCAAACATCAGCAGAAGTTCATCCACCTAGAACAACACAGAAGTCGCACCTCAAAAGGATGATCTAGACACGTTCATATTGAATAATTCATGGAATACCAGCTTCACATTTCTGGATTTTATCCCTCTGGCAACTTTCCCCATTCACTTGTATTGCAGGACACGACTGTCTTAGCTCGTTTATACATCCAAAATTATTGTCTGTGAAAATCAACAGCATGTCAGTGATGCTGTTTATGGGACGGTCCTTTAAGTCATATGCTGAGTGTGTGTGTGTGTCTATAGAGCGTATTAAACTCTCAGTTTGACTCGTTTTTTCTGGATCAGTGGAAAACAGCAGATTTTTGAGCACATGCAGTGAAATATGCAAAGCAACAGCCGCCTCGTGGTTTTAATATTTGAACCGCTTGGAGGGATTTTCAATCACACACACACACTCACACTCACACACACATTCTTCTTTCCAATGTTCCAATTATTCCAAATCTGGCATCACATTCATGCTTGACGGCCTGCAGATTGTTTTTGGCTGAATGAAGATAAAGTTTGGAGAATGATTTTTGGATGAAACGTCATTGTGAAGGTTTTACCCTTCCTTTCATCATCCAAGTTACTTTTAACAACAAGAGAAATCAAGTGTGTGTGTGTGTGTGTGTAGTTGTTTCCTCAGTCGCTTGTTGTAAGAACGGCGCGGCGTATGAACGCACCTCAGTGTGATGATCCAGGTAGCAGATACATGTTTACAATGAAAAGCAAATTACCTTAGACAGGGAAAAAATGAAGCAATTTATCGTTACAACCATTGTTTTGAATTATGCAAAACTATTAGCTCATGTTTTCTGAGATTTGAAACGCTACATTAATAAGATGTTGAACTCAAAAAGTCAAACACTTGGAAATACATGCAAGAAAGAAAGACAGTAAATTAGGTTTTACAAGACAGTTCAAACTTTAATTTCTGATATGGTTTGTTCACATTTGAAGTTACATTACAATAAGCTGTTACACACATTAGACGATAGATAGATAGATAGATAGATAGATAGATAGATAGATAGATAGTAGCGGTGTGCCAAAAAAATCGATTCACAGAAGAATCTAGATTCTCATTTGCAACGATTCAGAATCGATCTGAAATGTCCAAGAATCGATTTAATAAATAAATAAAATCAGCTGGCTGTTCGTCTCAATTTTTGTAACTAGCCTATACGGGACGTGAGCGGCAAATCACTAAAACAAAAAGGAAGCAAATGGATGAGAGGGAGATCTTTCGTTCCTACCATTTGCATGTGTTTTAAGTCCTGTCAGTTTAACAGGGCGCGCTTGACAGGGCATAAGAACGAGCAGAGAGAGAGAGCCGGCCGCGCGCGCGCACTCACCCGAGCGCTGTCTGCTCTCTCTCTCTCCCTCGCGCATATTAATCAAAATCAATTAATACGATGGTGTCGGGAAAATAACTCTCCAGTGATGAAATGTTTTCTGTGTTGACATATCTTGTGCGATATCCTAAACTGCCGAATGCATTGCTTGTTTTTTCTGTTTACATTTCATTGTGAATGCTGCTACGTCAGAGCGGCCAAAGCGTCAACAAGTTTCCCCGTACTTTTTGACAAGCGTCCTTGACAGGGCGGCCATAGCTTTTTTGCAGCTCAAGTCGGCGGCGGTGTGAACGTACAGTCAGCCGCCAGCTGCAGACCAACGCACACTGCTTCACGAAACTCCCTGCCAACTCCGAGAGGGCAAAAAAAAAAAAAAAAAAACTCGGTCTATCGCTGCTTTATCGCCAGGTAGCTTAGGGGTAGGACTATTATTCATTTTGAAAGAAGCACTTTATTTTCATAACTTGTTATTCTTTAAGTTACTGAGTCTGACTGAGAAATATAGATGTTTTTTTGTCTTCACCGGTTGTGTTCTACATGATATTTGTGGTAAACTGCATCTATTAGTATTAGTGAGAATTGAACTTAATAAATGTGAAAAAGACACTTTAAAGTCTCCGTTTGTCATTCTGTATAGCAAAGCAGATGAGAGTAGATCATGATCAGAAACCCGATTAGAAATCATTATGGATAAAATCGAATCGTTTTGAATCGAAAATCTTTTTGAATCGAAAATCGATTTTGAATCGAATCGTGGCCTCAAGAATCGGAATCGAATTGAATTGTGAGATGGTAAAAGATTCCCACCCCTAATAGATTATCATTCATTCATTATTCATTACTCATAGGTGTGGTTTGGGTGTAACGTGTGTTGTGGCAAAAACAATATTTAACAAACGCAGCATTCCCAGGCAAAAGAGGCGTCAAGATTCAAATTGTATTGAAAAGAAAAGATACATTTATTCTTGCAAGAATAGTTCCCATTCTAGCCACACAGGCCAGCTGCAGGGTAAGGGTGAACCCCCCAACCCTAACAGACCAGTTTGCAGGCAGAGTGAGACACAGATAGGTGCTTTACTGGTAGTTTTATTATTGTTCTCATCAAAGCATTCTCTAAACACCACCCCAGAGGGCAGGAACTGAGGAACCCCCATGGTTGCCTCAACCCCTCCCTAGCCTGGGGTCTCATCACCTCTCACGTCTCAGTGTCACATACACAGCTGTGTCAACGTTACAACATAAAGCTCAAAATACAGAACACATGGCATTCATTTGTTATCATTGAGAAAACAAAATAAGAAATAAAAGATTAAAATTGCTACTACACGTGAAATAAACCAATCAGAGCGTCCTCTCACATTCCCTTTAAGAGCCGGCGCGCTTGTTCCACGGCGGATTGCTATTATAACGGCGGATTGCTATTATAACGGCGGATTGCTATTATAACGGCGGATTGCTATTATAACGGCGGATTGCTATTATAACGGCGGATTGCTATTATAACGGCGGATTGCTATTATAACGGCGGATTGCTATTATAACGGCGGATTGCTATTATAACGGCGGGTTTGCCGGCGCACGCCAGGAGCGGTTCACAGCCGAGGAGACCGACGCTCTCGTCAGGGCCGTAAAACACAGAGAAGTGACATTGGGGATGATGGAGAAACCACACAAATTAGCTTCGGTTAAACAGGCGTATAGAAATTTGGGTAAATGTGTAAGCTAGATTTATTTTTTCTCATCTCACATTAACATAGAATTAATATTTCACATATTTTTCCTTGTAATAATGTATGATTTGCAAAAATGAAAACTGCTGCATCTGTGTAGATGAGAGAATCAAAGTGTGTGTGTTGTGCACACGCTACATAATGGCCAAGCACGCGCCCTTAAATTAGCATATGACTAACGCGCCGCTGTCTTTAGACTGGGTTTCTCCTGGTCAGTGGCGGAATTGTTTTCTGAAACTGCAGAATATCACCAGGGAACGTTTGCGCCGGAACACACTCCTCTTTTCACTGACCCGATTTTTTTGGATGAATCACTGTGGAGAGTAGTTCAATTGTATTAATAAATTAAAATTTTGTACTTA
Organism: Phoxinus dragarum; assembly: GCA_033366665.1. Classification (NCBI taxonomy): domain Eukaryota; kingdom Metazoa; phylum Chordata; class Actinopteri; order Cypriniformes; family Leuciscidae; genus Phoxinus; species Phoxinus dragarum. Next base: position 74,805 of record JARPMJ010002553.1, read on the forward strand.
TTTCATCTGTTAACTCTCACTCGTTCCTGCTCACTCATTACATGGCATTAGTGGTTTTAATGAATAGGAGTTGAACAAAAACATATTCAAGGGAGTGCAAAGATGGGTGGTGTTTATGGTCATATGTAGTGGGCCAGTCTGGGCCAAAATGCCAGGGCCGATTCTTTGGTCCCAGTCCAGCCCTGTGCGTCAGCAT
>JARPMJ010002553.1:77500-107500 GCA_033366665.1 Phoxinus dragarum
TCTTTCTTTCTTTCTTTCTCTCTGACAGACAGACATACAGCTTTAGCTCTTTCTCGTCCCTGAAATGACCTTGTATTAATGAGTGTGTGATCACGAGTCAGTTGGGCTTTCAGCTCGCAGCAAAAACACAAACAATCCCTCCCTCCACACACACACACACACACACACGCATTCAGTCTGTTGCTCTCACAGATACCATTAGCACGGCTCTGGTGGAAATAGAACGATAAAGAAAGGGTTAGAAAAACTAAGTTTTCTCTTTTTAAGAAGAAAAACAAAGGTGGAATTAAGAACAGAAACACCAAACTATTCCTCAGACTACAGGTACGTAACTTTACACCTCCTGCAATGCTGACTTTTCATGACTTTTGCGCTCGTTTAAAGCAAAACAAGAGATTTTTCTTTTTAAAAAGCTTCACGCTCGAGCAAATGCCACCTCAGATCCTGCGTCTCTCTCTCGTTATTCCTGAAGTACGCCGGAGGATGAGAGGATGAGAGCTGCTGTTTTTCTGCTGTTCGAGGCCTTCATGCGCTCAGCGACGGGCGGCTTAACGCTGTCAGTCTCTTGTCAGGGTTTATTAAACCTCCTGAAATCTCTCCCTGTGTCGGGAACACTGAGGTCAGCCGGTGTTTGTGACCCCGGGAGTCTCTGGCCTGGCACTGGCAGAATAAAAAAAAAAATAATGCAAGTCGAAGTGTTTTCTGCGGGAGAGAGTGACTAAAAGTTATATGCTGAATCTGGATGGACATGCAAAACTATCAAATAATATCCTTATATGTGACCCTGGACCACAAAACCAGTCACAAGGGTACATTTTTAAACATTGAGGTTTATTATATCATGTACGCTGAATAACTTAAGCTTTCCATTGATGTGTGGTTTTATGATAGGACAATATTTGGTCGAGATACAACTATTGAAAATCTGGAATCTGAGGAGCAAAAAAATATAACGCATATTATATTATTAACATTAATTTGGCACATTCATCTGATATACTTCTTAAATTGTATTAGGATACATTTTCTGAAACAATATTTATTGTGAAAAAGCGCGATACAAATAAACTGGAATTTAATTAAACCTCAGGTGACATTTCGCCTCAAAACCAAAAGAAAATGATATTTCGCATTAAGAAAATAAACGCCTTTTTTCATGTTTTATAGTATTAAACTTAAGCTTATTCTCGTTGGTGATTCTCATTAGACTCTAATTACTGTAATATTGCATATTTTTGTATTACAGTAAAAAAAATTACAGTACTAGTTTTTTTGTTTTAATTTGAAATATATACTTTTTGGATTACAATAATAACAGATTATTTGGAAATAATAATGTCGTTATTAAAAAAGGCATTTTGTTAATCTAATTACTGTAATATTGTTTTTTTTCGTATTACAGTAAAACATTTATTAAAGTTTTATATTTTAATATATTGTAATGTTTTAATATATGTGATATATTTTTTTTGCATTAGAGTAATAACATTATTTGGAAATATGTATGTACATAATTTAATTGATTTTCTTTATCTTTTATTTTATCGTTATTCTGAATGTTGATTTTCATTAGATTCTAATTACTGTATTATTGAGTTTAAGTTTTGTTTTAAATTTGAATACTAAAAATTATGTTTTTTTTATATATATATATACAAACAAGAAATACACAATGTTATGAATGCAATTTTTTTTGTGCAAAATATAATCTATTTTCCCCTCTTGATTTTGGTGTGAAATATGACACGTTCCACGAGATTCACCTTTCAAAGTTTTTTCTTTTATTTTTTAATTTTTTTTTATGTATGTCTCAGATGGGATGAAGTAAATGACATTTTTATTCAGGAAAGCGTTTGTGCATTTCCTGTTTAAACTTCAAAGCGTTTCCTTGGAAAAGCATTTTAACAGGGGTTTGCTGTGGTCCACCTTTTTATCTGTCCGGCCCCACATCTGTGTGTCTGTACATCCCCTCTGGGACGCAGAGAGAGAGAGAGAGAGAGAGTGTGTGTGTGGTGAGAGAGAGAGAGAGAGAGAGAGAGAGAAGAGAGAGAGAGAGAGAGCTTATCAACACACATCTCATGCTCCCTCCCTTCTCTACATTGACAGGTGAAAACCTCTGGAAATCTCAGTGGGCTTACGTGCACTGTTTTCTGTTGCCTTCTTTTGAAAGCACCTCGTGTGTGTGTGTGTGTGTGTGTGTGTGTGTCGTTTACATTCAGACTCCATGTATGGGGCATCTGTGTGTGTGTGTTTTAGAGAGGCCGTTTTTTTCCCAGGGTGGTGTGTGAAGTGGGTCGTTCTGACTGGAATGAGAATAAGCAGGGTGCCGTGTGAGCTTTGAGCCACTGCTGTTGCCCATAGTTATCGGTTAACCGATCAGAACGAGTCCTGTTCAGATGAACAGCCACCAGCCGCCGTCTCTCTCACTGTCGCTCTCCTCTTTTTCAGCCCGAGTTTAATGCATGTTGTGACTCATGCGGCCGTTCGCACACATTTCCCTGCGCTGCCTTTTCATTGGTTTTCTATGTTAACGTGCGTGTTTGAGCCGGATCACACAGAACGAGTTTTTGCTGTTAAAATCGCGAACGAAAAAGTATACGCATGGTCTAGAGATGTGTTTTTTTTTTAGGGCTGTCAAACGATTAAAATATTTAATCGCGATTAATCACATTAATGTCATAGTTAACTCGCGATTAATCGCACATTTTCATCTGTTCTAAATGTCTCCTGATTTCTTTTTGTCCCATTATTTTTTCTCATTTTAATGCTCTTATCAACATGGAAAAAGTGATTCGGCTTGCTTTGTGCAAATGTTTTTTATTGAAAACAACATATACTGTGTTCAATTTCACCACTAACATTCTCACTTGGAGCAAATAATCTCTCACACAATGTAACCCTGTCCATCAATAAAAGGGTGACAGAAATACTGAGGAGGTGACGTTACTGATATTGACGAGTGGGCGTAGAAACGCATCAGCGGTGTGTGTGTGCTTGACCATCGAGTGGTATTTAGACTGGACGTGCTGCGATGATAGCTCAGTTCACAACGACACAACACACAGATCACTTCGGTCTTGTCAATTGAACCATTTGGGAACTTTTTAAAAGTAAACTTTCCAGTCAGGATCTTATTGGCATCCATTTCGGCGTCTCGCGTTCATCATTCATCCACTCAAAACGTAACATTAAAGGGGTTCGCACACCGGACGAGAAGCGCCGCGCCTCGTATTTAAAATTCAAACACATTATTGTCTATGAGGTGTACACACACCGGCGGCGCCATTCTGCGTTTATTGCTGGCCATAAACTGAGAAAGTGCGCGTCCGATGTGCGATACGAGTTGTCTAAGACGCGGCTCGGTGCTGCAATCTCGTCCACTCTTTGGCCGGTTCGCATCGCAAACCCAAACAAGTGTAAGCGGCGTGCTGTTGTTTTGTTTCTGGTCTAGATCCGGCGTGGGTGGTGTGTAGTTTTAATAACGTTACTAGTTGTTGCAAAAAGCATGTGAAAAAAAACGACAAAGTTTGCTAGGCGATAATCTCGAGATAAAAAAAATTGACGCCGTTAAAATGGGTTTGCGTTAATGCCGTTAATAACGCGTTAACTGACAGCCCTAGTTTTTTTATAGTGGCTGGGCAACGATTTAATTGCATCCGAAAAAATAAAAGTTTTGTGTTTTTAAATAGTATATGTGTGTGTGTGTGTGTGTACTGTGTATAATAAATTATTTAAAATATATATAAAAAGTTATGAAAAAAAGGATACATGAAATAAGATGCAGCGCATGTCCTTTTACACCAAGGAGATAACTATAATAATAAAGATTTAAGTTTTAGAAATCGTCTTATATATTAAAGAATAGCAAAGTAAACAATAACACTAATTACACAGAGGAACAATATCAATGGAATCACTTGCAGAACCAATAAAAACATTAACAGCCAATCAGAGCGACAGAACAGAACGTTATCGTGTGTTTGTGTGACCGATAATTATCTTTATGGGTTGTGAACGTGCCTTTAGTCAATATTGTTTTGTTTTGTAATGAGAATATGCTTATGTTCAGCACGTAGCGAGGCGCTAATGAAAGAGACAGGGGGAACTGCTCTGGGGATCAGCCGACGTTGTCAGTGGAGATTAATCTCCCGTGAGTCTGGTTGGCTGTGTGGGAACTGGTGGTTATATACACATCCGCGCACAAAAGCATGCTGGGTAGAGGTGAGGGAGGAGGGGGTGTGGGAGGGGGGGGGGGGTACAATTTCTCTCTCTTCTGTTCGATTCCCTCTTTTCATTCGAGCAGCTTGAGGCCGCTTTCTCATACGTTGGGTCGCTAAGGTGCAGGAGGCCGACGGAGAATAACAGCCCTGCTTGTGTTAGGAACACACACACACACACACACACACACACAGAGAGAGAGAGTTCAGATTCTCAGAAGGGTGTTCCATGGAAACACACACGCACACACACACACACACTCGATGATCCCTGGGGGGGGGGGGGGGGATATACGGACCGCTTTCTGATTCCATTGACTTGATTGACCGAATGATGATGTAACTGTCTGTGTGTTACGAAACAAGCACTGATACACACATTTTATTCTTAGTTTCAAGTATTTTTTATATATATATATATATATATTTTAAAAAAAAACTATTTTGCTCACAGAGCCTGGCATTTATTTGATCAAAACGACAGGTAAAAAACTGTGAAATATTATTACAATGTAAATCATCTGTTTTCTATGTGAATATATTGTAAAGTGTAATTTATTCCTGTGATCAAAGCTGAATTTTCAGCATCATTACTCAGTCTTCAGTGTCACATGATCCTTCAGAAATCAGTATAATATGATGCTCAATAAACATTTATGATTATTATCAGTGTTGAAAACAGTTGCTCTGCTTCATATTTGTGTGGAAACTGTGATACTTTATACTTTCTTTAGTTCATTGAGAAACTGTTATAGTTTTTAATAATATTTTTAATTAGTTTGTTTTTATATTTTCTGTTTTCATTTTAATTTAAAAGTTTTTTAATTTTGTTGTGTCATTTGATTTATTTTATAAATAAAGTCTTTATTAATTTAATAATTTTAATTTAGTACATCAATTTAAACTGAATGAAAACAGACTTTGCTGCTTCATATTTAACTAGAGTTCAAAATATAAATCTTTAATAACATTTTAAAAAGTCTTTACTGTTGCTTTTGATCAATTTAATGTGGCCTTGCTCAATAAAAGTATATCTATTTTTTTATTATATTTAAAGTATTCATGTATTTTTTGGACATTTGGACCCCCTTTAATCTCTGTATTGTAATTCTTAATTTTTGTGATTTTAATTTTATTATTAGCTTTTCATCGACTCACAAACCCCAGTTGAGGAGATCCTGTGATTATTGTAAAAATTGTAGAAAAAGTTTAGACCTGTTCACACCGAGTACGACGATGATGATGACAACTATAACCATGAAGTTTTAATAATTAATATCTATGAGAATAGGGAAGTCCCACATCACAACTATAACGACACAGACAAACAACATTGTTGCAATCACTTTCAGAAAGTTTTTCCCCCCTTATATGATTAAAGGGTCCCGTTCTTCGTGATCCCATTTTTTAAACTTTAGCTAGTGTGTAATGTTGCCGCTAGAGCATAAATAATACCTGTAAAATTATGAAGCTCAAAGTTCAATGCCAAGCGAGATATTTGATTTAACAGAAGTCCCCCTTTCGAAGCCGACAGCGAGCGGCCCGGTTCGGACTACATCCTCTACTTCCTGCTTTAATGACGTCGCTAGAACAGGTTTTAGACTAAGCTCCGCCCACAGGAATACACAAAAAAAGGGGGCGTAGTCTTGTTGCGCTCCTACAGAGAAGAGGAAGAGTTGTGTTTGTAGAGTGTGTTTGTCGCCATGTCGTCGAGACGCTGTTATTTTCATCCCGGAGTCAGATCACCTTTGTTTGGTCATGTTTACAGTAACACTGAGCGCATGCGTCTCCACGTTACGGTAAGAGGCGTGACCTTTCCAGGCTACGTGCGCTAATCTGCTGTCCCAATCACAACACAGGAACCGCTGGCATAATCAGAACTCGTGACGTATTTCTGAAGGAGGGACTTCATAGAACAAGGAAGTAATCAGCCCGTTTTTAGCACAGTGAAAACAGCGGTATACAGATAAGTACATTTTGTGAAAAATACTGTTTTTTTACACGCTAAACATGAACACATGTTATATTGCACACTGTACACACAATCAAAGCTTCAAAAACACAGGAAAAAAACGGGACCTTTTAACAGTAAAAACACTGACAGCCAATCAGAATCGAGCATTTATTTATTTGTTTATTTTATTTATTTATATTTTGCACCTTAAAATACAAAATGACAAAAAGAATAATAACAAAACATAAAATATATAATCAAAAACAAGACAAATATTATCAATTTAATGATGTGCAGGAAGAGGCAAAAAAACCCAACTGGGCTTATTTAACGCCTCCACCTATAGACATAATTACAATAAAATCAAAACAAAAAACATAAAAAACAAAAACATTATACTACATAAAAGTAACAGCAAACTAGTGAATACATATATCCATAACAAACACACAAAACACACATACACATACCATCAACAAATTTTAAAGAAAATAAACAAATAAACAAAAATATGATCATAACATAAAAATAATAATAATAATATCTATATAAAAAATTTAGAACAGTATGTTTAATGGGCTTTTAAATATATTTTATAACATTTTAATGAGGAGTTTATTGCTAAGTGGGAAAATCTGTTCCATAATTTGGTACCCCTACCAGTGATGCGCGGGTTGATCCAAAATGAGCGGGTGCCTGCGGTCACCCGCGGTCACCCGCGGTCACCCGCGGTTACGAGTCATCCAAAAATATTTTTAATGATATTCGGGTCGCGGTCGGTCGGGTCGTTTGAAATAAAGATGCCAATTAAACCTTTGTAATTTATATAGTACTAGACACAATGTTCTATGAAATACATAGGTGTACACTTTATTGGCTGAATAACTGCGCGAGGATGACGCACGAGCTCAGTCAGAGATGACAGTGGGAAATCCTTATTTACCTGAATGGTTGAGCGCGTTTATTAACTTTTGACTAAAAGCTGACGCGGGACAAAATGCCCGATTTCCCAACACGTTGAACTGAGCAATGCCATTGTGCCATTTTAAATAGGCTACTTTTAAACGCATATATCTCAGTAATGTCAGTTTTATGTATTTGCTAGGGGGCGGGGTTTTTGTTGGAAAAGTCGGAGAGACGCGCACTTCGATTAGACTGGATAAACACATGCAGCATCTTAATTGTTAAGAAAATGAAACGAATTAAATGAATAAATCAAGCCTTTATTACAAAACACTAGGCGATATCATACAGCATTCAGAAAAATGCGCACCCCTAGTTCCCTCCGTCTATGGCCCAATGACTACGATGAGCATTTACTAGCTACTTTTAAAAAACGCGGGTCAGGAAGCGGGGGTCGGGTACAATATTTTCTTTCTTTTTTTTTGCGGTCCGAGTTGCGGGCGGGTTATTGAAAACGTCGGTCGGGGTGCGGGTTGTTTATACATTGACCCGCGCATCACTGACCCCTACATCTGATAGTAAATTGACCTCTGCACGTAAGAATCTTTGGAAAATTAAGATCTAATGATTGACGAGTTGAATAAGAGTCAATTCTATAATTGACATTTCGCTTTGAATATTTAAAGTGGCAGACGACAAAACTGCAGCGCGCTCATAATAAACAAATGCTATTGTCCGCTGGTGTGGATGCTAATATAGTTATCGTTCTTGCAAATTAACTTTTAAACAAGCTTTTTTGAGTTTATCTTGGTAATCAAAGGCGATCATCCTAATGCTCATCAAGTTTTTCTGTTTATCTTTCAGATTGATAGTTTGACCGATAGATGGATGCAGGTCCAGCAGAACTAATACTGTTGCGGGTCATTTAGACCCCAATCGTCCATTTTTCTGTTCTGGTGAAAGTCATTATGTGTGTTAATAGTCTCTGCAAGCCTCTGATTGGCTGTTTTCTCCCCCGAGAGCGATAGAATGACCGAAAATAATGATAAGTAAATCCGTGAGAAACTGCTTTTCCCAGCATGCACCATGCGATTGGCTCACCCTGTTGTAAAGTATAAAGTGCGGTACGCATTCGGAGCGGGAGATTATTGATCTCTGGACATGATCAGATGCGGGGTTGCACTGCATTCGTCTCGCCCCGTCTCTCTCTCTGTTTTTCTGTTTGTCTGCGACTCCTTCCCGATCCCTGCGGGGAGTGCTGGGTTGTTTGTGTTTGTCTAATGAAGTGAGATTGATTGTCTCTCAGTATGAAGTCACCCGAGACTGAAAGAAAAGAAGCAGTGAGGTATGTGGAGTGATTGACAGATTGAGTGACTCAATGGCTGTTAATGAACACGCATCAATTTTGCTAAAAAAAAAAACGAAAAAAAAAAAACACAGATACCAGGAGAAAATGATACAAAAGTATAAGGCTTATAAACATTCATATAAACATTATTCTTGAGACGCATGATAATCTCAGTGCTGTCTATGAGAAACAATTGATGAGAGAAAGAAATCATTTAATGGGGTCCTTTTCAAAGTCTTGATGTAGTTTTCAGGCTCTAGAACAGGTTTTAATGCTTGAATGTTGATTATTTTCCTCATTGTTGAGGCTCCTCTCTTCCCAGTCTGTCAGTAACGCTCTGTTTACTTCTTGTCTCTATGAAGCCCCTCCTTCTGAAAAGCACACTGTGCTCTGATTGGTCAGCTGGATGAGTGTGTTGTGATTGGTCGAGCGCTTCGAGTGTGTTTAGGAAACGTCCCGCCCCTTTCCATAACCACCAGTAAACAATTGAGAAAAACTGTAATGACACACTATGGGCTGCATCAGATCGATTGTGTGTGTGTGTGTGTGTGTGTGTGTGTGTACCTGTTAACAGCTGGAGAGGGAGATGGAAAGTTTGTTCCAAATTGAATTATTAAAGATGATGTGATGTTGTTAATCACAGTGATGGAGACGGAGAGGCCGTTTCAGGAACGCAACGAGAGACCACGAAGAAACCGCTATTGATCTGCGGCGCGAGAATGTTTTCATTTTCCCCGTGAAACGTCAGACGTGGAACAACTTTCATTTGTTTAGCTGAGATGTTGGATGTGTTTGAGAACAAAACTGACCTTTAGTGTCTCAGGATTGCATTCCAGATCTCAAGCCAACTTTCAATGCTCAGACTTATATTTCTGATTCATTTTAAAGGTTGTTAATGTTTCTAGTTAGTTGAAACAATCTGTTCTATGAAAGCTGCTGATAATGAGTGAGTCAGGGTTTATTATTGTTTCATTAAAACTAAAGTTATTAATTAAAAAAAAATAATGTTAAAAAGCTAAAATAAAATAATATACACATATTAGTTGAAAAACTTGTTGAAGCACTAAAATTATTTACTGGAAATTAACTAGAAACTAAAACTGAAAAAAATGTTTAATAAACTTAAATAGCAGTATTTAAAATGCAAACAACAAACTAATAAAATGACAAAAGCATAAAATTAAACTAAAACTTAAAATATAAATATTTTAAAACTAAAATAACACTGGTGTGAGTAAACCATCAAGCTCCAAAAAGACAATTACATTATAATAAAAATAGTCCATGCAACTTATATTCTACATTTGATGTAAAAATTAATTAAATAATATTAAACAAAAAATAATAATAAGAAAGAAAAAAGGGATTCAAACAGACAAATAAATAAATATTAAAAATATAAAATGATATGTAAATAAACTAGATTTAAATACATGAATAATAAAATAAAAAGTATAAAATAAAGGAACGATCGAAAATTAGATGAAAAGAAATATAAAAAAATACAAATTAAATTAAGAAAAAATTCGATTTTAAAATAAATGATAAAAATATAAATAAAATAATACGGCTTTTAAATAAATAATATAAATAATATTTAAATGTATAAATCACACTGTGTGTGGGGTGTGCATGAGATCATTATGCCGGGTGTCCATACGGGGGGTGTGCAGAGCGATGTGTCTGTAATCTCAGCGCTAATAGGTTTCCGAACACTAATGGCCGACGCAGTGGGCCAGAATAAGTGTTTAATAGGGGTGTTCTGGCCCGGCTGACTCACACACACACACACACTCACTCACTCTGGGCCTCAGAGCTCGTTGGGTGGGAGCGTAATGCACATCTAATCTTAAAAGCCTGTAGTGAACACAGATAATAATAGAGACGATGCTCCTTATGTTACGGCCCACGTTTATTTTTTATTGTGTCTTTCTTTTCGCACAAACGTCTCCGAGGCCCTCGAGGTCATTACGCCTGTCAGCGTCAGACACCCAATTAAAGAGGCCCGAGTACATGAGATAAGGGTCCGGCCAACACTCCAGGGAAAATTATGGATTATACCCAATCAGTTTGTGTGCTGATCTAATGGGCTTCTATATCATCAATACCTGGAGCACGTAAACACGTTATGATTGATCGATGGTGGCCTAAAGGAAGAGGTCGTCATCATTTACTCGGCCTCGTGTCTGCGCCGGACACAAGAGATCGAGATGTTTGGAGTTCAAGTGGCCGGTCAAGCTGCAGAAAGATTATTAAATTACAATAAATAGCATCAGTGGGACTTGTATTCAAAACTGGGGGTCCAGGGATGCAAGAGAGGGAAAATTAAGAGAAAAATGTGGAAAAAAATTTAATATATATATTAAATGATAATAAAAACACAATAAAAATAAAGTAATATAAAATAAATAATGACAATTTTGATTAAAATAAATGAATACAATTGATTTAAATAAATAAATGATAAATAATGTTAAATAAATATATTTAATTCTTTTTAAAAAGTTAGGTTTAATAACTTTTTTTTTATATAGACTATTAATATTTTCCCAATTATATCTCACACATTTATAATATTATTTTTTTCACCCTTTAAACTTGAGGATGGGGTCGGTGATAATCAAAAATGGGGGATCTGTGGCATATGAAAGATTGAAAACTATAGGGAAAAAGAGGAGAAACACAGTGGTAACAAATAAAAAAAATTAATAAATGATAAAAAAAAACATTAAATAAATAAAGAAAATTTTGATTAAAACTAATAAATAATTTACAATATTAAACTAAATATATTTAATTATTTTTAAAAAGTTATATTAGAATAAATAATGTAATTTTTATAAAAACTAAATATTTTCCCAATTATATCTCACACATTTATAATATTATTTTTTCTCCTTTTAAACTTTAGGATCGTTTGAGGATGAGCATATATGGGGGATCTGTGGCATATAAAAGATTGAAAACCTTATCTATCCATATTCCCAAGTCTTTTGAAAGTCCTACAAGATTAAAGGACCAGAGCATTATCGTTAGATTTTAGCAAATAAGGACTTCTAATTCCACATAGTGATTGCGAAAGATGTGTGAATGTAGTGCATGAGTCATATGGACTACTCTCATTTTGCTTCACTGTAAATATTCTCCATTACTTCGACTGAAGAAAGAAAGTCAGGTTTGGAAGGACACGAGTAAATGATGACGAACATGTTTGGGTTCCTTTAAAACGGGTCTTCACATGGCTATTAATGAGCCGTCTTGGTTTTAAAAAGTGGTGAGACGGATGGTGTCACTAATCTGAAAGATTATAAGATCGGGATTAAAGTCGAGCTGTTTTGGCTGATATCTCACCGAACAGACGCTGGAATTTGTCAACCGAGGAAGAGGAGGGTTTTAGGAAAGATAATCGGGCACACGTCCACCTACAAAACACGACTGTAGTCGTTCGCAAACAAACGCAGGTCTGTAAATAAAGCTCAGTGCTTTTGCATAAAGCACCACGCCGACTTTTTGGGACTTTAGCTTATTCACCGTATCCCCCAGAGTTAGATAAGTCCATACATACGCTTTTAATCTCCGTGCGTGCCGTAACTCTGTCTGACGCACCCACCGCTAGCCTAGCTTAGCACAAAGACTGGAGGTAAACAAATAACAAGGTCACATGAGACACAGCCATCTTCTAACCATCTCCTTGCTCCTTGTTATTTGTGACTATACAAATCACAACATGTAAAGAGGAAAATGTTGGCGTTATTTTGTCACTTATTGGGAGCAGTATGCTAGCTGGAGCCATTTACCTCCAGTCTTTGTGCTAAGCTAGGCTAGCGGTGGGTGCGTCAGACAGAGTTATGGCACGCGCGGAGATGAGAAGGGTGTGTATGGACTTGAGATGGGCAGCAATGTTTTTTCTTCAGGAAATCAGTTTCTCGATGAATAAGCTAAAGTCCCAAAAAGTCTGCGTGTTCCTTTAAATGTTATTTTCCCTTAAGAACGCCCTTAGGTTTCCCTTAAAGAACAAACCTCATTGGTTATTGCTATCTATATTGCTATGTGATATCTAATTCTGTTTTTAAGAATTTGTTTACGTTTGGTATTGTATATATTGTAGCCCGACGCAAATCTAAAATTCATTACTCATAGGTGTGGTTTGGGTGTAACGTGAAATAAACCAATCAGAGTGTCCTCTCACATTCCCTTTAAGAGCCGGCGCGCTTGTTCCATGGCGGATTGCTATTATAACGGCGGGTTTGCCGACGCACGCCAGGAGCGGTTCACAGCGAACACAGAGAAGTGACATTGTATGAGGATGATGGAGAAACACACACACATTAGCTTCGGTTAAACAGGCGTATAATAATTTGGGTAAATGTGTAAGCTAGATTTATGCCCTATTTTTTCACATCTTCATGGACACAACAATTATTTCCCTCGTGTGTTAATATTTTTTCCTTGTAATAATGTATGATTTGCAAAAATGAAAACTGCTGCATCTGTGTAGATGAGAGAATCAAAGTGTGTGTGTCACACGCTACATTATGGCCAAGCACGCGCCCTTAAAATAGCATATGACTAACGCGCGGCGCCGCTGTCTTTAGACTCGGTTTCTCCTGGTCAGTGGCGGAATTGTTTTCTGAAACTGCAGAATATCACCAGGGAACGTTTGCGCTGGAACACGCTCCTCTTTTCACTGAACCGCCCCCCCGAGCGCAAGTTTATTCACTAATTTACCGACGTGCGTCTGTGGAGGGAAAAGTCCGCTGTGCGCGGGTGCAAAATAGGAATGATGCATGCGGCGGTGTACAAAGTCAATTGCGCTGGGTGCGAGATAGGGCCCATGATGTATTGCAGTAACGTTGTCTCCGGTCTGTGCGCGTTCATGCCTTCAGGAGGCGTGCCGTTGGACGCTGATTTGCAGGGAGGGTGGGACGTACGCTTTTACACTATCAGGCTAAAGTTAGCATTTTCCCAGATGTCCTACAGCACCTTTAAGGGAAAAAACTTAAGGTGCTTTATGCAACCGGGCACAGGAGCCTGTTAAGCACACGAGATGAATCGCGGTGGCCGGGAGTTCGGGTCATCAGAGCCTCCCACGGTTACGCCTGTTTTCTCTGCACACCTCTCTCTCAATCTCTCCGCTTTTAGACTTCTGACACGCAGCTGAAGTTAGAAGAAGAACCTGCTGTGGGATAAAAACAATGACCTCGGCTTCACTGCGAGTGTGTTTGTGTGCGCGTTCAAAGCCTGCTGCCCCACAGAGAGGGATGTTCTTTAAAGAGCCCACCCACTCTTTCTCTCCCTTTATGTCGCTCGCTTTCTTCTTCACACTTTTTTCAAGTGCTGACCAAAAATAACGCAACTCCTCCGTTAATATATAGCTGACTGTGAGAGTCCACCATCCCAAACAGTAGCAGGATATAAAACTTACGAAATGAACCTATCATGGTTTTTGGACATGCACTATGGTAATGTCGTTTATATAGTATATATAAATATCTATATATAATATAGGAGTCTATTATATATATATATATATATATATATATATATATATATATATATATACCCATGACCCAACGCTCTACTGTTTGAGCTACTGGAAAGCTGAATTATGTAAATGTAATGCCATACCGATGTTTTTCAGGGGGTTTTGTTGGTATTATAGAATCTGAGATCGTTGAATTGCTAGTTAAGCTTAATAAAACTCTACCGAGGCCTGTGAGAAAAACTCTTACAATGTTTCTGAGTGCAATCAAACATAAAAATACAGGTAAGGCGAGCTCTGACGTCTGGAGGTGTGTGTGTGTGTGTGTGTGTGTGTGTGGTGTAGGCAAGAGTCTAATCAGAGCTGTTGGAAACAGCCTGACAATCTCAATAAACATTGATAAGGACTGGATTTTTCATCTGAATTTCAGAAATTGTGTTTATTTCATTCTTTTTTTTCTTCAGAGATTGTGGGGTTTGTAATGAACGTCGGTCTTAAGCCGACTGTTTCTGCTTGATTTAAGAAAACTGTCTGAGAGGCCTCAGGGTTTAGTCTTAAAACCCTTGCCTTCAGCGTTGCTATGGATATAAAGTATGTTAAAAATGGACTGGCGATTCTTTCTGCTTCCTTTGGGGATTCATCACGCCTGCAGAGGGCGCTGTGCCATCAACACCACTGGATCATCATGCCAGCTGTTTAAAACACTAGCAGCACCAATATAGCAGTGCAAAATAATCATAAGTGCACCAAATATTTGTGACATGACTGTGTAGCCAATGAGTAAATGGTTGTTCAGCGAGTTCAGATTGCTCTAGCACATGAAACACCAAAGTAAACACTGATCATCCAAGAGTAATTTTGACTGATCTAGTGCAGGTGCGCGCGTTCTCTCAGTTTGACTAAATTGGCCTTGTGTTTGCAAGTTTACTTCTCGCTTTGTTCTCTATTAACTGATAAACACCACAGGGATGAATCATTTTACATAACCAGGATAAAACTTTAAAATGCCCTGAAGAAGTCTGTGTTTTAAGGATGAAGAGGTGAGGGGATGTGGGTGGGGTGTTAATGATGAAGCCGTTGCTCTATTTTGGATGTAATTGCTTTGTTCACGCACCTGCTTCCAAATGCACCATCTGTCATCAGCCCGAGAAAAGACAATCCAATATGTAACGTCTGAGAATCGTGATCTGAGATACGGAGATGGTAAAGATTTCGCTGCTAAAGTATGTTATTTAAGTCAAAGAGAAGTTTTCATTGTGTTGGCGTCAGAAATAGAAGTACTTCCTGTTGTTTTTAAATATATAATGTGAAGCAGCATGCGTTATGCAACATTGTTCTAAATCATATTATTCAACATTGTTCTCTCAGCATATTCAATTCACATTTATTGTATAGCGCTCTTCACAATGCATATCGTTATTAACTATATAACTGAGTATCATTTTATTCATAAAAGTGGAAACTAATTCCATGTTTTCTAATAATATTACCAAGTGGCAGCATGTATATTGAAAATAGCAGAGGGCCTAAAACAGAGCCTTGTGGCACTCCATAATTTACAAATGTTCAATTGGATAATTCCCCATTTAAATAAACAAAAAGGTAGCCGTCTGATAGGTGCGATCTAAACAACCTTAATGCTTGTCCCTGAATACCAGTGTAATTTTGTAGTCGATCTAAGATTATTTTATGATCTATAGTGATCTATAGTGTCGAACACAGCACTAAGATCAAGTAAAACTAGTATTGAGATGCAGCCCTGGTCTGAAGCTAGTTGTAAGTCATTTGTAATTTTAACAAGCCCAGTTTCTGTGCTATGATGAGGCCTGAATCCAAACTCATAGATATCATCCTTTGCAGGACTGAGCACAATTGACCGTTCGCAAAGGCCCGCCCCCTTTAGTTACTGTTGCGATGTCCGACAAGCCACGCCTCTCTCACGCCACACCATGTTCTCATGAAGTGAAAAACACATCGCGGAGCAGAGGACACTGACAACACACTGAGACTGGACAGACCAGCTTACTTTAGATATAAAACAAAGTCTCAACTTTCAAATGTGGTAATTTTTTTTACGAAATTTAAACAATAAATACCGTTTTGTGGCTCTTTAATGTGTCGTGACAGATCGATCGCTCAGTTAAAGCTGCTCATGAACCGATCATCTCTTCCTTCTAGTTCATTTATAGCATCAAATAAACATGAATGAACATCAGAAGGAATGTTGTTTTAACCGCGGAAAGACGTCAGTACACTCCGCTTCTCAAGTTCAAATCCTCCCATGTTAACTCTCCTGACTGCAAAAATGGCGGATTCGGCGGATGGCAGATTATGATTGGTCAGATCACCTGTCAATCAAACTCCCTGTGAAGGGTCAATTGAGCAGATGTAGTGGGTATTGGTTCTAATGAACATGTTGTTGGTTTAGATGTAATAAGTTTATTTAAAGGAGTTAGTTTCCTGATAATTTACTCAACCCCACGTCATCCAAGATGTCCATGTCTTTCTTTCTTCAGTCGAAAATAATTTAAGGTTTTTGAGGAAAACATTCCATGATTTTCCTCCATATAGTGACTTCAATGGGGTCCAATGGGTTGAAGGTCCAAATTGCAGTTTCAATGCAGCTTCAAAGTCTCGACACGATCCCAGCTGAGGAATAAGAGTCTTATCTAGACAAACCATCGGCCATTTTCTTTTAAAAACATTTATGCATTTGGCCGACGCTTTTATCCAAAGCGACTTGCACTGCATTTCAAGGTACACATTTTACATTATTATCAGTTCTTGCTTTCCCTGGAAATCAAACCCTTGACCTTGGCGTTGCAAGCGCCTCTACTGTTTGAGCTACATGAAACAAACAAACATTGATATACTTTTTAACCAAAAATGCTAGTTTTGCACTAGCTCTGCAATGCGCCACACATTACGTCATCACGTTGAAAGGTCACGTGTGCAGCTTTAAAGCTACATTGAAACTGCAATTTGGACCTTCAACCCATTGGACCCCATTGAAGTCACTATATGGAGAACAATCCAAAAACCTTCATTTCTTTTCGACTGAAGAAAGAAAGACATGAACATCTTGGATGACGTGGGGGAGAGTAAATGGGAACGTGAGTAAAAGTGAACTAATCCTTTAATACTTTCTGTCCTATAGCTATAAATGCGGCATATTGCAAACAAACAAACAAACAATCATAAAAGTGTAAGTTGGAGCACGTCCTGTGTGTGTTTCAGGGGTTGATCGAGGTGAGGCGGATCATCTTTGGTGATGCTGTGCTTTCTGAAATATTCTGAAAGATGTTTGTGCTAATACTCCGTCCCCTGCGCTTAACTTTTCTCTGGAGTGAAATTCATGGAAAGACACGAATGTCAAAAAGTCGATTTGCAACACATCCCATTTATTTTCCATTTGAGAGGGTTTTGCTATGAGCTCTGTGTGTGTGTGTGTGTATAACTATGTGTGAAAGTGATTTGGGATTACAGGTGCCTGGCAGGTTTATCGGAGACCCGGCGGCTTTATCCGGGGCACTTCCATCTGTCTGAGTGTGTGTAAGTCTCCAGGCTTAGTGTCGCTCTGCGTGGGTTTCTCTCATGAATCTGCTTGTTTGATTTGTGTCTGGTGGCTTGTGTTTACAGAGATCAGATGCCTCAGTAACGCTCTGACCTGCAGTATTAACAGTACAGCAAAACAAGGGAATATCGTCTAGATTCATTAGTGGTGCCCGCGTGCTGCACTCGGGTCAGGGATTTGAACACACTCTTAACCGTAAGTGTGTGCGCCGTGTGTGTGTGTGTGTGTTCTCCAGACATGAATGATTCCTCAAATCATCTTGTTGAGGAGAGTTGCTGGTCAGATGCACCAGTGTGTGTGTGTGTGTGTGTGATCAGATGCACCATTATTATTATCCTGCCTGACCACCTAGCAACAGCCTAGAACACCTTAGCAACCACAAAACAATGCCCTAGCGACCAACTAAAACACTTTAGCAATCACAAAGCAACATCCTTGTAATCACCACCAACATGCTAGCATCATAAATGTGAGTTTTGCACTCAAACACACTCATATTTTCTTCAGTAAATCTAGTTTATTGAGTTGAGGCCTCATCTGAGCGGTGTACTGGGATAATATCAAGTTGTCTGAGGAAGAATAAACTCTCATTTTTAGTAATTCACGGAGAATGAAATGCTAAAATCTTTAGTTATGAGTTTCTGTGTGATTCGTGTTAAAGCAGCTGTCCTGTGGCTCTCACTGCCCGTCTGCTTGTCTGTCTGTCTATGATATGGTTGTTTAATATTTATATCATGCTTATAGATTCACACCAAACTGAATTTCAGCCCAGCAAATCTCACAGCTGCTCGCAGCACGTCTGTGCTTCTTTTACTTATAATTGTCACTAAATAAAGCAGCTGAAGGCAAGCAGAAATACACAGACGCACAATGTTGTGATATGCGCTGTCAATTTTATTATTCTCTAAAATATGTCCTGTTGACAGTTTCTTGTGTTACTGCAGAAAAAAAAACTATGTAGTTATGTAATATAATATAGCTAATAAATGTAATTACCAGTGTGTTTGCTTTGAGTACAGACCCAGCTAACTACGTAAATATTTTAAGAACGTTTTGCTAACGTTCCCATTAAGTTATGAAAACAGTGTTTATGAATGTTCTCTGAATTTTCAGCTTTTTTCATGTTTAATATTTTTTTTAAAAATACAAACGTTAAGGGAACTTTCAATTTTATCACTCTTCAAACATTATGGGAACGTTACTGTACTCTGAGCTAACGTTCCCATTAAGTTATGAAAACGGAATGTCGTTTGGAATGTCAGAATGTTGGTTATGTTAAGGGAATATTCCATTTTATTATTCTTTAAACATTATGGGAACCGTTACCTTTGAATGTACTCTGAATGTTCTAAAAAACTGTTAAAGGCATACTATGCAGCTTTCCGTTTTTGTCAAACAGCGACCCCTAGTGTCGCTGTGGAATACTTGCACTGTCGTAAGAAGCGTCGGGCATGGAACGGGCACAGATAGACTCCGAAGATATTGACCAGGTGTTTCACGATTTCATACAAATATTAGGCTACTGCATAGTCTACTGAACTACTGATGATGGTAATAGGATAATAATACGTTTATGAGTTTATAATAATAAAGTAGCCTACTGCGTTTGACGTTTTTACATGATTGCAGCTACATCACAAGTAAATAGCCTATAGTCTAGGCCTACTGTATAATTTCATTTGTGTTTTTTGATTGTAATGTAAACATTACAAAATGCCAGATGACATCAATAAAGTTA
This sequence comes from Phoxinus dragarum, assembly GCA_033366665.1. NCBI lineage: Eukaryota > Metazoa > Chordata > Actinopteri > Cypriniformes > Leuciscidae > Phoxinus > Phoxinus dragarum. Next base: position 96,717 of record JARPMJ010002553.1, read on the forward strand.
AATGTGCGTCGCATTATTTAATAACATTGGCCGTTATGTCATTAGACATGATTATTGCAATTTATCATAATAGTTAGCAAATTGTGCTCATTTACACTATTTACAACCTCTAGGCTTATTTATGTCCTGATAATTATGTGAGATATCGACAACTGTTCTCATGATAATCGCAGGAACGTCAACAGCGTCGTCTGATAAGCTTTACTACCAGGATAATTCGCCCTACTATGAGTTTGTTTACCACCGAAATTACTTTGAAGCTGTTATATTAAGGTACAATTTCTACATAGTGTGCCTTTAACTAACATCCAACTAAAACTTTTCAGAAATAAAAAGCACCATAAACTATAAGCTAACATTTTGAGAGTTAAAATAACTCTGAACGAACATTTTATTAACGTTATTAGAACGTTTGTTTATAACTTTGAGAGAACATTGCCAGAATTTTCAGTACAGTATGACAATGTTATTATTCTGTTTTCTCAGTGTAAAGATCGTATTTCATCCGTCTTTTATCTGCTTTCTCTAGAACGTCTTGTTGTTTTTCCACTAAGCTCCACCCCCTGATCACTGAAACACAGCCAGATCCCCAACAAATCTGGGTTTGGGTCTGTGTCAGTGGCTGGATCAAGCATGAAAGCCAGACTCAGTGTGGATAAAACCCTGTCAATCACAGCACACGGGAAAACACACCGTCGCACAGGAGAGCAGTCCATAAGATTTACACTATATATATAAGTCATGTGACAGCTTTATGTGCGGAACAGACCCACATTTTTTTTTAGCTTTTGGCCACTGGTTACCATCCACTTTCATTCTATGGAAGAATAACTTGCACAGAAATGATATATTTTGTATGACACAAAGGTGAGGAGATGATAACAGTGTTTGGTTTTCTGAGTGAACCATGCCTTTAAGAGCCAATGCACCAGAAATCTGTCAATTGGGAACGACGAGTACATTGTTGTTTTGTGTGTGTGTGTTTCACTCTGATGGATCACGTTGTCACTCTCTCCCTCTTGCTTTTACACTGATCAATGAGCTAATGGAGTGTTAGAGTGGGATAACAGCTTTACCTCAGTGTACACACACACACACATACACACACACACACACACGGCCGACCCCCCTCAGGTCTTCATTCTGTAGGGGTTTGTAAGAAAGCACGAGTCATTTGTCATGTGACTATTCCTTTAGGGTCTGCAGAGGTTAACCGTGAAGATATTCATGGTGTCTGTCTAGCAGGATCACGAAAAATTCAGACTTGAAGAGTTGAGTCAATTCATGAGTTGAAATTCAATCGGAACGATTTGAAGAGGAATTTACTGGAGGAATTAAACAGTCACACAAAAGAGGAATGACATTAGTCCAACGCAACCCATAAAAATGTTCCCAGGATAACCAGGCGTTATGAATATCAGATTCTGGAATTGCAAGCATTGATTATTGCCCATATGTTGTGTAAGTGATGACATGTTTATGGTTATACTACGCGGCTGTTGAATGCATGAATCTGATTGGTTGACGAACGTTCTAAGATGTGCAATTATTTTCAGGGCTAAAGTAGTTCCAGCAGGTCTTGACCGCATTACAATTTCATAACACTTAGTCAGATGATTTCAGTTATTTCAAAGATCTGTATAGATTACAACAGCAAAAGAACTGACCAAGCAAATAAGTATTGAAAACAATAGGATAAAAACGAATTATTTTCATGTTTTTGCCAGAAAATTATTTGTTTTGTTATGTACGGAAAGCACATTCTCTCTTTCTCCTGCACAAACACACACACACACACACTCGCACAGAAACGTGTTGTCATCACCAGTGCTCTGACAATTTTATCAGCAAAATAGTTTAACAACTTTAAAGCTACTTGACATTTCTCACTAGCGAGGTAATAATAGTGCTGTTCTTGAAGCAGATAAACTTACAGTTTCACTATTAGTCGAGACGCTTCTGCCGTACACTGTTGAGAGACACTCAGACTGAAGTAATTCACACACACTTAAAGCCAAGTTCACACTACAGGATTTTAAGCCGGATTTGCAAATCGTTGAGCTCGCCGACAGGTCGGGTTGTTATCGCGTGCAAATCGCGGGAGATTAGCGGCCGATGAACGCTCGCCAATCTGTTAGTATGAAAGAGCCAACGACGTATACAAGACGCCTCGCAGACGCCTCGCCGAGCCCAGAAAAATATCTAGCATGCTAGATATCCGGAGCTGTCGCACGACTCAACCACATGTGATGTCATGAGCTACAGCCAATCAGAGCAAGGCATGGGTTGAGGTCACCGGGAAAATACTCGTTTCTTTTTTTTTTTCAGAGCAAATCATCGCGCAAACAGATTGCAGCTCTAATTTCTGTCTGACGTCCATATTCAAACAAAGACTTGTGTGTTCTGTTCTTCTACGTCTTCTTCGCTGGGTAGTGGCGCGCGTGCTGTTTCGCGTCATTTCCGGTTCGTTTTATCGCGTGATTTTTTGTGACAAAACGTGGTTTGTAGACAAGATATAATCGTTGGGTGACAGAGTTGTTGTCAACTCGTGTAGTGCGTTACCTCCTGTTGCGGATCAATCACGTTGTGTCGTGTGGTGTGAACAACAACTTGAACACTCCTGATTTCACAGAGAGCAAGTCATGTAGTGTGAACCGCACAGTTCAGCCCGACGTTTTAAAATCCTGTAGTGTGAACTTGCCCTTAAAGGTGCAGTCTGTAAGAATGACAACTAGTGGTCCAAATAGGTACTGCAGTCCACATTCAAAAATATCAGAGATCGTCGTTTCTCCCGCCTCCTGCTCCTCAGACTCGACGCGCTCACACGGGTCGCCAGTTTGAGACACGCAACAGGAACGAGCGCACTGGACAATGAGAATTGGCAACATGCAGTATCACAGACCAAAACAAAAACACACATTCCAGCCTGGAAACACACGTTTTAAAGTAAAATAACTGTCTGTAGAAGTGTTGTTCAGAGAAACGAGTATGTGAACTTAGCATGTTTCCTCAATATATGCAAACATATTATGGTATTTGTATGCTTTAGTAGTGTGAAAAAGTTACACACAGCACCTTTAATCTCTCTCTCTCTCCAATAACTGCATTAGTCTGCTATTAAGCCTGTGTTACGAGCTTGGAATGAGATGTGTAAGAAATTAGTCATACACTCAAGTTAGGGCTGGGCGATAAAACGATAACGATAATTATCGCGATATAATTTTTCTCGATAAAACGATATCAAGAGTTCGATAAATGTTCGATAATGTTTTTGCGCCAAAAGCGGAACGAATCTAATTTGAACCGCGCGCGCCACACGGACCGTTTATCCGCTCGGCTCAAAGTCCAAACGGTAGCGCGAGCGCGAGTTCACTAGAGCAGACGCGTTTACTAGTCTGATCGGTCTCGGTCACTAGATCCAGTGAGAGCGCTTGAATTCAGCGAGGAACACAAATGTCTCAGTGATTTAAACCAGTTTAAAGGCAGATGAAGCGGCGCTGACGAACAGGAGAAGCACTGTGCGCAACGATACAGTCAGAAGCTTTTCCGTCTACTCATTCCCATCATTTACCACGGATTTAACGTTACTGTAACTTTAGCCTAGTAATATTAACTGCACCATGAAATGTGGGATATATATATATATATTGAATTGTATAATATTATTAATGTAGACAATGTATTAAAGGACTAATAGAATATAATTACAGTTTTTAATAATGTATTTAGGCTACTGGTTTTCATAAATACCATAGAAACCATAAAGTTACATTTTATCTGTGGTTATCATGATCTAAATGCATGATGCTGGATGACCAATGGTTAATTTTAATAAAACTAAAGAATATTACATTTTACCAAATAAAAATAATGTTACTTTTTTAACAGATGTTACTGTTTTTGGTAATGAACATAAATTGTATAAAGTAAATCTGCATCCTAACTCAAGCTAATACTACTGAAATAAAGATATTTATTTTGTTAAGGAAAAATGTCAAATGTTTGAATGTTCTACCTCAGATTTGTGAATGTTCCCCTGTTTGGCAAGTGTTTGTCATGATATGTTCTGACAATAAAGAGTAGTTTAAAAACACAACGCTCTGGTTTCTACAGCTTTCACTTAGGAGTACAAATCTGTCTTTAAACTTGAAATAAACAAAGATTTGACATTTATTGATAATTATCGATATCGACTGATATAAAAAAAAATATCGTGATATTTTTTTTTGGCCATATCGCCCAGCCCTAACTCAAGTGTTTCAAGGACAAAAACCTGACAAATGTCATGAAATACATCATCTGAAAAATGTTTTGAGCTGTGGAAACCATAGTATAAGCGGAATAATTGACAGCGGGCCGTTGAATTATAAAAAAGTAGTGCACACACTATTGCATTATTTTAATAATTCAACAGCCCGCCGTCAATTATACCTTACGTGATTCATACTAAGAAATGAAACGCATTATTAAAACAGCAGTTTCTTTTAATTAATTCTGTTTTATTTCTACTTCCCTAACTGTAAATGCTAATTACAATTCTACATCTCGTTTGCTAAATCAGTTCAGTTGACATTCGGGTATTGAATTAGACTCTACAAGGCGTCTAGTCCTCAAATCTCAATGCTCCTGTCACTTCACTCGAGGCTAATCCTCTCTCTCATCCGATATCACAGAATCACTTGCAGTGTTGCTAATCAGGGTTTGGAGGGCAGATTACGTTTGAACGATCCGAAGCGCTTTATATGTCAGGACTCATGAGTGTTTGATTGGCAGGTTTTTGCCCATCTGACTGAAATCACGGTTATTATGTGGCGCTGACGATTTCACAGTCCGACTGATGTGGAACAGCTCAGGTGTGTGTGAGCGTCAGCGGGGACACGTCCACCGTGATTAATACACTGATAGAGACAGAAATGATGGGACGAATTTTCTCGCAGAAACAAAACCATGATGTTCTTTTCATGACAATTCAGCACATTTTCTTATTACTATAATGCATGTGGGTGGTTTACTATAGTTGCATCTCTTTTGTAACTCCCATAATTCTGGTGAGTTTTATTAGTTTCTCATTACTGTAAAACAATATTTGTAATTAAAATCTGCATAAATTAAAAGCACTACAACACATTACATATAGCATGATGTATTACTTTCACATAAAAAAATAAATAATGTCACATCACAGATATACTTGTGGCCAGTTGCATAAACTTAGCCACTTTGTTAAAGGGACACTGTGTAGGAATCAGTGATCCGCGGGTTGATCCAAAATGAGCGGGTGCCTGCGGTTACCCGCGGTTACGAGTCATCCAAAAATATTTTTAATGATATTCGGGTCGCGGTCGGCTGGGTCCTAATAAAGGCTAGATCTCTTACGGCGGAGTCTCGAACGTCATCACCCGGTGGCCATCTTGTCCATCTTGTCATCTCGCTGAAATCTTGACGGATTTACAAACGGTTTGGTTTCTTACAAACGATATTAACGTGGCTATAATTCTGGATGCTTGAACATGTTGAAATATATAATATTATAATTATTCATAAGTATGCAGTGTCATAACTACATCTCTGACGTTTATAACAAACCAACCCGTTTGAAAATCGGTAGAAAATTGAGCAAGTTATGGTTATTTAAAAAGTACATGCACCATTAAAACAATATTACGAGTGAGCGAGCCCCCTGTGACAAGATGGCCGCCGTGTGAGGACGTCGACCTCCATTGGCCAGCAGCGCGGACGAGACATCTAGCCTTTATTATATGATATCTATCGACATATCTATGAATAAAGACATTGATTTTAGCTAATAAAATACTTAAACTACACAGTGTGCCTTTAAGACTGTCTTATGAACTAGTTCGACCAACAAGCCGTAAGACAAGAGGTGATCAGTCTTACATTTCGATTTAAATAAAACTGCCTTTTGATGTAACTGACTTTAAAATGTTATAACCAGTCTTGAAGAAAAAAAATGAGATGGCTAACTTTTAAGAATAGTCTGAGAAGTTTATGCAACTTGCCACTGATGAGCGAAAATGGCTTTTATGAGGCAGAACTCTGAAAAAAAGTCCAGCAACCAATGCTTATGGGCACAGCAGGAAATCAGCCAGCCAGAAATAGGAAGAGAAAAGGAGAGAGAGAGAGAGAAAGAGAGAGAGAGAGAGAGAGCGAGAGAGGCTCATAAGTAATTGAAATGGAGGTGATGTCGCCGATGGGCTGCACTGCTACTGTAACTGAAGTGCAGTCGAGCGTTCGGGATAAAATTGCTTTCTAATTATTCAATCCACCTTTACTTTCCCTCCTGAGAGACAGAGAGAGAAAGACTGAAAGAAAGAGGATAGTCTTTGGATGTATGATAATGAAGCACTTACAGGTACAGATATTTGTGTGATGTTTTTTTATTATTTTTTATTATAAGCCATACCTTTAAAGGTATGAGGATATTAAGATCATGTTCCATGAAGATATTTAGTAAATGTCCTACCGTAATTATATAAAACATGTATTTTTGTAAGTGAATGCAGCACAATCGTGAACATAAATGCACAACTTTAAAGGAGATTTTCTCAATGTTTAGATTTTTTTGCACCTCAGATTCCAGATTTTCAATAGTTGTGTCTCGACCAAATATTGTCCTATCCTAACAAACCACACATCAATGGAAAGATTATTTATTCAGCTTTCAGATCATGTATAAATCTCAATTTCAAAAAAATCACCCATTAGTGGTCCAGGGTCACATAACTATGTTTTCAGTGGCGTATAAAGATCTTACGTAATGAACCATTATGTTTTTATTAGCTTAGAACGAGCATTTCTCTCTACACACACCACGGGTCCCCTTACATAGACATGTTTCTACGGTGGCCCTGAACGGACAAACACGTTTCGTCACTATGTTGTTCTTCGTACGAAGATGCGAGCTAAAGTCAGCGAATAAAACACTGACACAATGATGAACAACAAGTAACAATAATACTCGCAATAACATCGTTTTACTGAATAATCAAGTAATTTATCTTTGTAAAGACAACTCAAGAAAATTGCTGAACTGGCTACTCTCTGCTGTCTCAGACGACGACATCACTTCCTGTCGGCCACCGTAACTTCTGTTGGGTGCAATTCACAACCTCGCCACTAGATGCCGCTAAAAATCACACACTGCACCTTTAATGTGCATTTATTTTCCCCCAGAATGCAGCAGCAGTGGGTCTGTGTGGCTTTACTCGCCCTCCTGGCTGTCACAACGACACTGGCAGATGGTGGGAAAACAGAGAAACAAGGTAACAGAACATTACCACACACTGCTCTATATCACCACACACTGTTCTATATCACCACACACTGCTCTATATCACCACACACTGCTCTATATCACCACACACTGCTCTATATCACCACACACTGCTCTATATCACCACACACTGCTCTATATCACCACACACTGCTCTATATCACCACACACTGCTCTATATCACCACACACTGCTCTATATCACCACACACTGCTCTATATCACCACACACTGCTCTATATCACCACACACTGCTCTATATCACCACACACTGCTCTATCATTAATGTTACGACACTTCACTGTTCTTAAAAGTCTAGGGAATTAGAAGAGGAACATTAGGCCACTCTTAAACAATTGTTAACATTAAAATACTGGGAGAGTGAATAAGACCATCGAGAAGCAGCAGAACACTGTGTGAACAAATGTATTACCGGTATGTGCAATGATCGGCCAAAAAGATAATAAGGCTATATATATATATACATACATACATACATATAAAAGCAACAACGCAAATTATTTTTATTTTCAATCAAAACAAAAGAAGTCACAAAAACCAGCAAACTTATGATAGACCAGACCTACACACTCTCTCTCTCATATGTACAGCTGTGAGGTGCCGTATGAAACTGTGTGTGCGCTCTCACTCTGACAGGTAAGAAAGAGCGTAAATCTGACTGTGGCGAGTGGCAGTGGAGTGTGTGTGTGGCTAACGAGGGTGACTGCGGCCTGGGCACCCGAGAGGGCACTCGCACCGGCACCGACTGCAAGCAGACCATCAAAACCCAGCGCTGCAAGATCCCCTGCAACTGGAAAAAGCAGTTTGGAGGTGAGAAGCCACACAAGCACAGGTGACACACACACACACACACACACACACACACACACACACACACAGGGCTCAGGGTAAATAAGCCTGTGTTGTGGAGGAACAAGATGAAGAATCTCGCAGAATTCTGTCCTCAGAAATGACAGTGAGACCTAGAAACAACCTGGCAGAATATATCACGAGTGTGTGTGTTTGTGTGTGTGTGTGTGTGTGTGTGTGTGTGTGTGTGTGTGTGTGTGTGTGTGTGTGTGTGAGAGTATATGCCACCTTCCCTCTGGATTTGTAGGTATACACATAAACTATCTACAAACACTTTGCTCTGGAGGTGTGTGTGTGTGTGTGTGTGTGTGTGTGTGTGTGTGTGTGACACTGAGTGAGAGTATATGCCACTTGAGTTGTAGGTATACACATAAACTATCAACAAACACTTGCTCTGGATGTGTGTGTGTGTGTGTGTTTGAGAGAGAGAGAGCATATGCCAACTTTCCTCTGGATTTGTAGGTATACACAAACTATCAACAAACACTTGCTCAGGGTGTGTGTGTGCGTGTGTGTGTGTGTGTGTGTGTGTGTGTGTTTGAGAGAGAGAGCGAGAGACAGAGAGAGAGAGAGAGCATATGCCAACTTCCCTCAGGATTTTTTGGTACACATAAACTATCAACAAACTGTGTGCGCGCGCGCGCGTGTGTGTGTGTGTGTGTGTGTGTGTGTGTGTGTGTGTGTGTGTGTGTGTGAGAGTATATGCCTCCTTCCCTCAGGATTTGTAGGTACACACATGCACTATCAACAAACACAGGAACTGTGGGGTGTGTTCTCTAAGAAGTCTCTGTGGGATCGTGTCAGACGGTCTCGCTCTGAAGCAACATCAGAAATCACAGACGTAATAAAACATGATCACAGTAAACGTTGAGTGATGAATCCTCCGTGTGTTCCTGTGCAGTTCAGCAGCCGTGTCAGTGTAGTTTAGCGTTGAGATGTTTTATTCTCCAGAGTTACAAGAGCTCGATCTCGTTTCTGAGGGTCTGATTCGGGACAGTGGCCGTTCAGCCGGAGGCTTTCTGCATCTCATTACATCCGCTCTGCCTTTAAATTTGTCATTAGAGACAATTTTGTGCTTGATTGAAGCAGTTTAACCCCTCGTCCATTCTGCCAGAGGCCGGGAGACATCGCGCCAGCATATGCACTGAAAGAATGAAAGATGAAATGAGACGAGAGATAAAATAAAGGAACGAGAGCATAGATCATTGGCTTTACTTCAGGATCCAGATTTTACATTCGGCATCAAGTGCCAACCCAACTCAGGACCGAAATTGTTTATCGTATAAAATTGCGTTTCGATGTTCGAGAGAGCCAATAATTCACATCGCGAAAACAAACCTCGATGTAAGTGAACCTGTGTTTAATAGAGTCTGGGTTGTGAACACAATACTGTACAATATTACTCTGAAGGTTAATTATGAACATAATCTCACTGGTTCATTAATAAACTGAACGTATGGAAGCCCTTTACCCGCCACATAACAAAAAAAAAACATGCTTTCTGAATCATAATTAAGACAAAAAGTCAAAATAATGAGATATAATGTCAAGATTATGACATAATTATGAGATAAAAGTCTAAGTTATGACAATAAAAGTAAACAATGACACTGTAATAAAAGTAAACAATTATGACATACTAAAGTTATAAAAAATTATGACATACTAAGTCAAAATTATGAGATAAAAGTCAAAGTTATGGAATAAAAAGTAAAAAATTCTGACATACTAAAGTAAAAATTATGACATACTTAGTCATAATTATGAGATAAAAGTGAAAGTTATGAAATAAAAAGTAAAACATGACATACTAAAGTAAAAAATTATGACATACTAAGTCATAATTATGAGATAAAAGTGAAAGTTATGAAATAAAAAGTAAAAAATTCTCCCTGGTGAAGTTTGCAACCCATTTTACTTCCATAATCGGATGTGTTTCCCAGAGAAACGGGATATTGAACATGAAGAAATGTGGATTTAAACTCCGGGAGTTATTATTGCGTGGAAGAAAAGTTTCTCTGCTTGACAGATGGCTGAATAATAAGAGTCGCACTCCTTCAGAAACACATGCAGTGATGATGGATCATGCACAGTAACACCAGGACATGCGTCGAGACGATAGATGTAGATTTCATGTGTGTTTGCTTTGGTTGTGCATTTACAGTGTGTTTTATAATGCAGTTGCGGAAACACTAGGTGTACAGTAAAGATTATTAGTGAACACTAGTTAATGTATTAACTAACATGAACTAACGATGAGCATACATGTGTTACTGTGTTTGTTAATGTTAGTTAATAAAAATACAGCTGTTCATTGTGTGTGTGTGTGTGTGTGTGTGTGTGTGTGTGTGTGTGTGTGTGTGTGTGTGTGTGTGTGTGAGTGTGTGTGTGTGTGTGTGTGAGATAGAGAGAGAGAGAGTGTGTGTTTGTGTGTGTGTGAGTGAGAGCGTATTTGTGTGTGTGTAAGTGAGAGTATTTGTGTGAGAGAGTGTGTGTGTGTGTGTGTGTGAGTGAGAGAGTATTTGTGTGTGTGTGTGTGAGAGAGAGAGAGTGTGAGTGTGTGTGAGTGTGAGTGAGTGAGAGAGTATTTGTGTGTGTGTGAGAGAGAGAGAGTGTGTGTG